>JAPMAG010003074.1:0-10561 GCA_036584685.1 Rhyacophila sp. Rhy_31_5
CTCTCATACTTATAAATCGTGTCACACACCTCAAGTATTAATATGTTACGATTCCTCCAAATTCTAATATATAAATAATATTTTCCTAGCGCTGAAATACATATTTTATTCCTTAAATATATTTCCATACTCTTTCTGTTGTTATTTTGATGCTCAGCTAACCACAAAACATCTCCATCCAACAACTGGTGCGCAGTATACCCACATTTCATCACTGCATATAACAATCTTTCAATATTGCATATCTCTTTCAGACGTTGACAACTATTTATTTGATAATTAATGCACTAAAATTTATTTTATCTAGTAGGAAATACTGTTTTGTATTCTTTTTATACATAAATACATCATTTTTTTATACAACACTTTGTCTTTTCTAAAGCTATGTCACGCCTTTTATTCGGAGCATATAGACACCACATACTGCCTCCGTGGATCATATTTACTGGTCAGTCCTCTTGCATCCTCATATGTCATGCTGGCGTCCCGCAACTCCACCAAATACCTTTTGTAATATTCCTTTTCTAGTATGGTTACAACATAATTGAGTATATCACTGAAAAGAGCGTTGCAAGATATTATAACACACTATCTTGATATCTCAATTTTACCAAATTTTACATAGTGTAGTTTACCTCTCAAGTACAGAAATATATATTGTAGAAATAAATACATATAAAAACTTTGCTATTATTTCAACCTAAGAAGTTAAGTCAATACAATAGCAATATTTCGACCTTGCTATGCTAGTAGACAGTACGTCTAACAAGCGGAGAATGAGGGTTCAAATCTCTTGGGTGGTCGCAATTTGTTTTAATACGTTTATTCATTTGACTTTGTAACCAGCACATGAACCTAAAACGATTGAGCTAATAATCAACAAACATGAGTCGTACAAAATATAATCATTAAATGTAGCTCTATGATCTATTCAGGTGACTCCATCCATGACCGGCTATACAACCTCACTTCAGGTTTCTCAATCTTAAGCACTTTCTTTCCAGTCGCTCACACTCGTTTTTTTCTGCGTCTTTAGTTATATTATCCGTGCATCTCACTCTGGGGTTACTGACGGGCGATTACATACTAATTTTTTTTCAAACATCTTGGAAGTTAGTTCATTACACCAAGCAACATGAGCCGTCCATCTAAATCTCTTTATCTTCAAGACATTCACTATATTAGGGTTAAATTACTAGCGGAGCTCAGCATTAGTACGGATACTAAATCCTTGGTTTTCTTTAACCGTTCCAAATATTCTTCGGAGTATGTTATTTTTTAATACCTACCTGGCTATTTAGTGTTTCTCCGTCAAGCTCCAAGATTCATATCCATACTGAATAAAGTATAGGTTTCAACTCATAAAAAAGCAACATTTAAAAAATCTTCATCCTATATGCCTTTTAAAATGTTAGAGTGGACATAGAATAATTAAAAATATAAAACCATTATGTATATTTGTGTGGCGTTTAAGTATTCTAGGATCTATCTCTATTTTAAATAGTGCCAGATGTACAGATATAACTCGGAGATCCTTAAAAATGCCTAATTTTATTGCAGTACAAGAGTCGCTCTCGTGACTTTTGATTTGTAGAACAGTTTATAAGCAAACACGCTCTTAACTAAGCGGTTTGATTAGATTTTTTTTTAATTTTACTTTAATTTCGTCAATATAAAAATATATTTTCATAATTGGATTAAATCATTGTAAATCTAATTAATAAACCAAGCATTTTGGTTATGTAAAATGTTTCCGCAATGATACTTGTAGCTTAGAAACAAGGGGGAAATTGGAAACGTTTTGCGACCACTGTTTTCAAATTATAAATCTAAAATCACTTGTATTTTTAAGTGATTGTCCGACATTATTGCCCCCATCACGACTAATATAGATGCAACTAATGATAAGGGATATGAACAAGCTGCAAGTTATCAAGCAATCACTGATCATTGGTCACGATGCATCAATTTTTCGCGAAGGATCAATTTTCTTCGATCCTGATCTTGACGATATAAGGTGGTTCGAAAAGAAGCTTCTTGAAAAGCGCGATACTTTAAAATCACACTTTTACTTATTTATTAAAAATAATTTTGTATTTATTTGAATTATTATTTTATTTATTAGTATAAAACAGAGACTCTCAACTTTGTGCTATTTAAGTAGACTCTCGTCAAATTGTTAAAATAATGAAAAAAAAAACAGATTTCTACTTATTTACTAATGCCAACTTTAATGGTTGTTTACCGTTGGGATTATCACCTTACAATCCCAACTGTGAGAAAATACCAAATATGCAATGTCATAGATCGTACTAATTCAAGTTTTATAATAAATATATAATATTTTATTGTAAATATGTGTTACAAATGTATTTTATAAAAAAGAACATAAAATTATTTTCTTTAAATCCGATTTACGCCCGTCACTACTTTTTGCAATCTTGAAAGCGCCTGGTCCACAAAAAGGTTAGGAACCTTTGGTGTAGAATAATATTTAACCATATTAAGCATCAAGTAGACTGAAATATTACTTTCTTACGCTGTAATTGGCAATGATCTACCAAAACTCTCCCATTGGCATTCTTCAACTTAAAAAAAAGTTTTATATTTCATTAAGTTTTTAATAAAAATAAATCATTCTTCTGCCAAGCAAAAAGGTGACGGCTAGAAAAACTGTGCATCAGTTTAAGTTGCAAGGTATCACACTTTCATTTTCTCTTATTTCTAAAGCAGATCGCAGATAATATAATATGAGTCATGTGATACAATGAGATTCATCAGGCCTTCTCGTACATACTCGTACTTCATTTGATAATGACTTTCACATAAGATATCTCTTTTAACGATATCTCTCCGAAACAAAGTATATGAATTATCACAATATGAAGACTGTTATGACAGATTTTTATGAGTAATAACTATCAGTTATTAGCTTAGCCACCGTTTTATCAACCACTAGTACTGGTTTCAAATGCACATTAAAAAATCTGTGCAATTTTGACCAGCTACAGGATTTGAGAAGCAATGTATGTCTTACATCGTTAATGTCTTGAAGGCAAAGAGACTCAGATGGGCGGTACATGTTGTAAGATGCGATGATTCTAGAACTCTCAAAAAATTATTTGAAGAAAGTGCTCACTGCACTCGACCCGCCGGTCGTCCCAAAATGAGATTGGCCGATAACTAAATATGCTAACATGTTGACTGTGAATGAATGGAGAGAGAGAAACCTAGAGACAAAGAGGTTTGGAAGGAGGTTGTGCAGTCGGTCATTAACCTGAATGGATTGTAGCTCCAAATTCTAATAACAGGATTTAAACCCTAGATCCTCTGCTTATGGGTCAGATTCGCTATCCACACACCTACGAAAGTGACAAAATAATTACTAAGATATTTAACGTATTAAAAATATGAGTCCTTAAGGCTTTATTTTTAATATCTTAATGATAGCATATCATATTGCAAATTAATTTGCACGGTTTTTACATTTTATACCATTTTTAATTCACCAAAATTCATCTCGCGATTATGACACTGAATGCTTATGATAAATGCTTATAAAACTGGCCTTAAATGATCTAATAACTTTTAGACAAATATTTTGAAAAGATTTTGAGATATCTGTACATACATATGATGAAGTATAAACGCAAATTGTGTAATTTGTATATTTAAACTATGATTAATAATACTAGTAATAAATAAATCATATGTATACGGGAATAAACTCACCGTTTAGAGTATATTTTTTCAATACTCGTCCCGATTTGTTAAAAAAAAACAGTCTTCTTTTTTTGCACTACAGTGTTTTATTATTATTATATTGTATTTAAATCCTACTTTGGTTTAAAAAAAATGATTAAAACTTTGATTTTTCTTTTGTTTCAGCTGTAACAGTACGATACCTCACGAAGCGATATATTGGCGAATACAGTTCAACAGGAGGTAAGTTATAACTATAAAACTAAATATAATATTTTATTTTTTCAGTAATATAGTCCTTAAAATACTTTATAATTTTAAAATTTGAACGAACAGTCTTATAACATTTAATGGGGAGGATGAAAATTAGATTATTTTGTTTAATTTTGTGTCGCCATAACGACTCTGAAATGAAAAAATCGGTACATGGCAAGTAAACATTATGTAAATTTTTGTCAAAATTGAGATATTTACATAGTGCGGTATATCATGCGATGCTCTTTCCAGTAATATACTCATTTTCAAAATTAATTGAAGTATAAATATAATATATATTAAAATATCACCCTCATATGTGAGCGGACAGTATATTCGACTCACGAGCCAAGGGTCTAGGGTTCGAATCCCATAGCTCGCAAAAATTTCACGCTTTTTTTTCATATGCATTTGAAACCAACCAATAGACCAAATTGGTTGGGCTAATAACTTACAATTATTACTCGTAAAACACTGTCAGAAACAGTCTTCACATTGTAAAGATCCATATGCTTTGTTTTGGAGCGGATATGGTTAAAAAAATAAAATGAATCGTATTATATAAACAAGAAAAACAACACATTATGTATATGGTGTTAACTTCAAATTGACATAATTATTATATATACGAGTACATATAAGTGCATCTGTGCCATGATATAGACAAGTGCTAGTATATATCGAGGGCTTAAAGTCCAACAAAGCTATCTACAAAAGTGCAACTTTACAGTAGAGCTAAAAAACCTTTTTTTTTATTTTCTTGGAATTCAACAAATGCGATGTTTATTTAAAACCTAATGTTCAAATGATATAATTTGTTGTTTGATAAACGGATTTGTCTTGTGATAAGAACGCTAATAGCTTATACAGTCTTTTCATATTAAACAAAAGCATTTTCATCTGATTAATGTTAAACTTTACCAACGATTTAAGAATAAACTAAAAAAATGACATACCGTTGTTTGACAATTATGTAGCCAAGAACATACAATAACATTACCACAAATACAAAAACGCATTTTTGTAGATAACGTTGTTTTACTATAAGCCATCGACATGATACATGTTTTTTCGTTTAAACCATGTCCACTCCGAAACGAAGCGTGTGGATCTCCACAATGTGAAGATTGTTTTGATATTTTTTATTTTTTTTACGAGTCATAATCGTCAATTATTAGCTCAACCGTTCGCGACCTGGCTACAATACAAATGAATGAACATTTGTAAAATTTGCGACCAGCACGGGCCTCAAACCCATGACCCCCGGCTCGTGAGTAGGATTACTATCCACTCAACCACGAGGGCGACTATAATGAGGCGTGTATTTCCAAAGTGAACTAATTCCACTTCAACAAATTTGCAGCAAATGCCAAAATACTGTTTGCGGTGTTGATATTATCAACGTTCCTCCTAATTTTTCACTGTGTGTGCGGCCCATCGACTTATAAGTGCAGGGAAAAAATATACGATTGCGCAAATATGCATATATAAAATTAACTAGTCGACATAATGTACCACGAAATTATGAATTACATAAATCATGGTGTCTTCATTCTAAATACGTAGCATAATACGAGTAAGTATATATTGTTTCCATATTCCGCACACATCTCTAAGAAAGGAACCTGAGAACCCATCGCAAAATATCAAATAAAATGTATAATTGTGCAAAACAAAAATATGGTTACAAGTTCCTTTCTTTGAGATGTGTTGAAAATATAGAAACATGTGTGCGGACAATTATTAACAGCTGTGCGGCCACATACGCACATACCTTAGAGGGAACATTGGATATTACATATTTTTTTGTTATCTACATTGCAAATTACATTTTACACCACAAATGGGTATAACAAAAAAGCAATTGTAATGTAATAATGTAATATCGACACGTCGAATGACCTAATGTCGTAAATTAACATTGGTATCACCTTATCTTTATAGTCCTCAGATACTTTATTCAATATATTTTCTCAAGTACAACCCTAGTTTTTGATGAAAGCCTTCCAGGTTACCTGTACCAGGCAAAAAACACTTTCGTACATGATTTTCGTGTAATACCATAATAGACCTTCGTATCTACGAGTAAAGCTCGTTGTACAAAGGCTTCTCTCTCTGGTCATGAGAAATATTATGCTATTGCAATAAAAGCGGTCGGCGAGTCAAGTATGAAATGGGATTTTCATTTCTTTCATACAAAAAAGGGAAATTGTTTGTAATGACCGCATATAAGAAATGAGCGGGCGCCGATATGCCCGCGACACGAATCGTAAACAGTTTCTTTGAAATAATTCATTGTATCACTGTCTAGAAGATTCTTTATACTGTGTTATAAATAACCGTTATATTAAAATATTTCTTAACACTACATATCCTTACTAACATAAAGCCTAATTAATTTTCGGTTATTCATAGAATCTCGTCAAGTATCGGTTTTTTCGAAATCAGACTGAGATTCTGTGCCTCGTTTACATTGAGCGAATTTAGCCAGTGAATTCACTATCTGTTAGTAATCTCGCCCAGTGTAATCAACTAGTGAATACGATTACACTGGACGAGATTACTAGCAGATAGTGAATTCACTGTCTAGTAGATTGTAAACTCTCTCAATGTAATCGAGCCTTAAGTGACCACGACAATTTAAATTTTAGAAACATTTTAACCTGTCTAAGAGTATGGATGCGTACATGCGTCCGTTCAAAAATCACTTTGATGAAGTGTAAGCTTGTATGTACGTTACGTACTTAACAATAAAATACTCATAAGTATTATTTATAGCCCGAAACGGTTGAGCTAATAATTAACAACTATTACTCGTAAAAATCTATGTTAAGAAAATCTTCATCTTATGAAGATTCCATATTATTCATATCGGGGCGTATATGGAAAAAAAGTTTTATTTGTGCACCAAATAAACATTATACAACAATAGTATTGCATACATTTAATAAAATTCACAATCTAAAGCTAGATAAATGAAAAAACTTGCACTTAATTGTGCAACCGTAATTTAAAAACTCACTCCTGGAGAGGTTAATATAGGTAACAGTTGACCTTTTTCGTGAGTGCATAGCATACGACTAACTCTCGATTGAGTGAACATCGCACAGGTTTTTTGTCTAGTGCATTTTTTTATTTATAATAATTCCCTTCCAATTATTAAGCTCGACCAAATTAGTCCATATTTTTGTTGCATACATGAAAAATCCTGTACAATTTTTCCCAATCACGAGATTTGAACCTGTAGCTTTCAGCTTGTTAGCTGCATGCGCTATCAACTCACCTAGAAAGGAGACAATGAATTAGTATAGAATACAAAATTGTGATTAGAGATGGACAAGTAGTTTTAAAAATCACAAAAGTGTTATACAAAATTTGTCGAATGAAATAATGTATACTGCCAAAGTGTGAAAATATTGTGACTTGTAGATATACTCGTATATTATAGTGGTTTTAATATATATTGCTCGTCCTCGTTAGGCTAGTTGGTAGCGCGTACGCCTATCAAGCGGGGATTTCGGGTTCAAGGCCTGGGCTGGTTGCAAAAAAATTTCAAATGTTTATTCATGTGTATTGTCAGGACACGAACTCGTAACGGTTGACCTAATAATTGACAATTATTACTTTTAAAAAAATAGTCAAACAATCTTTACACTTTGAAGATTCGTATGCTTCGTTTCGGAGCGGATATGGTTAAAAAACAAAAAGAAATTGTATGTTGCATGCTCACGAGTAGGACAGCATACACAGTTATACATTTTTGCACAAGGCGGAAAAACTAAAAATATAGTGTATCCTAAAGCAGTGTTTCCCAAACTTTTTACACCTGCGGACCGCTAAAAAACGGGAAAAAATTTTCGCGAACCACTAATACTGAAATAAAAATGGTTTTTTATGTAATATTTTTAAAATCTTATATTGTGACAGATGGACATAACTATAACTAAAAATATATACATATAACAATTTGATACAATTCAAATTTAACAAAAACAATGGGTTTTTTCGACAAATCCTATATTTAATATTTTATAATTTGGCATACTGTTTGCGGTCCGGCGGAAAGTCTCTGCGGCCCGATACCGGGCCAGCGTTTGGGGAACACTGCCCTAAAGCACTTGAATAAAATACAATTTACAGAATTAATGAATGAAAAATTTGTTTCTTTGACTGACGTAGCAACGCATGCCATGTTTCAACTAGTATATTATATATATTTGTCAGCGTACTTTTATTGATATCCAAAATACAGCAGCTTATAACAGTGCCGTCGTGTGACTAAAAACGTAAAACAACTATGAATCCCATTTTAAGTTAAAAGGTTCCCAGCGTCTGATCAACTCGCTTACTACGCAATATAATATGCCAGACGAAGCCGTGCCTAATGAAGGCTAGTTCTATCAGAACACTAACATATATAGCTAAAAATTGTTTCATTTCGCCATGTTGCAAATTTATAAACGTAAAACTATTCTCAGAAGCTATTCTATAGATATGAATAAAGTCATCAGAAAAGGTTGAAATTATTTCATATCAACCCTATTTAGGCAAAAGAGCTTTACCCTCAGTTTTTTTTAAAGTGCTTTTATTTGAGAGTTACAATTTACACAACTGTTGAATACACGTTCTGTCAAAAGGAATTATGCTAAAAATGCCGAATCGTTATCAAAATTCAGCTTAAGATTTTGAAAAAAAAAACAACTTTCTAAGTTTGTATATAAACAAAAAAGCATTAGACCTAAATTTTAATATTTTTTTTTAATTATCAGATCATAAAAATGAAACACCCATTTATTGGTCATCACGCACTTCACATTTGCGTTAATGTGACAGTGACTAAAAATCATTAAAAAATTTGTTCTGTGAGAGTTAATCTCTTCTGCCTAAACACGTTTGATATGTAATACACGTAAAAACTTGATATTATCATATTTTTAACCATGTCTGCTTCAAAACGAAACATATGGATCTTCAGGGTGTGAAGAATGTTTTGACGGTTTTTTTACGCGTAATAATAAATTATTAGCTCAACCGTTTCGGGATCGTGTCCTGACTACAATACAAATGAATAAACATTTGAAAAATTTTGCAATCGACATGGGCTTTGAACTCGCGATCCCCGCTTGTTAGGCGTATGCGCTATCTACTAACCTAACGGGGGCGACAACTAGTACATACAACTACATTGTATAAACCCTTGTAACATATTTTTTTATTATTTATTTTCAAAGCAGTTTATTGGCAATAATTATAGCCAATAATTTTGTCAGCCTTTAAAGTACGATAATTTTGTTGTTATTTTGAATTAATTTTAATATTTAGGTGGTTTTTAAAATACATTAGTCGTTTCATAAGGTATGCATTGTACTATCACTATGTAACTGGTTGCAAAACAATTCATTTACTCATTCTCTCCGTACATCATATCTCATATTTAGATTTACTACTCTCAAACAATACAAAGTTTGTGCTTGAACATTAAAGTCTAACAAACAAGTTAATCCAACATCTGTACAAACGTGTGAAAGCATTTTCCGTATCGAAAATTTTCATCTCTTAGCGGGCCGAGTTTTTCGTATAAACCTCATTAGTTTTGCCATAACAACAATAACCTCGGATATTGAACAATACAAAACTATAGCCTTGGGGGTCCAGAATAACTGCTCTGCGATGATAAAGCGCTTTGCACTCTCTCTTAATACTATCCTACTAAAAAGGTTTTGCGCTTTCATAAGTCTTGCGCGTTGGGGTCTCCTCGGGGTTTGTTCGTTCAGTCAAAAGCTGCGAGAAGAAAGATCGAATCTGTCAGTTTATAAATACCGGCGTATATATTAAAGTGTGAAATGAAACTCCGACGAGATGTTACCAATTGTTTATTGTAATTATTATTAACATGACGTTAGAAATTGTTGCAAGACACTGCTTTCGAAAACGCGTCATATTTGACCACTTTTCATGCAAGCTTTTCAACGATCGCGTGGGATGATTAAGATATTGCTTAACCCTTGAGCTGTTTCTTATAAAACAATTAATGATTTTAAGTGAGGACCCTTGATAATTAAAAGTGAACAAATAAGTCTTAAATAAATCAGATTGTACTTCATAAAAAATCGTTATAAAATATAATTACTAAAAAATAATTGTCAATTATTACCTCAACCATTTCAGGTTTGTGTCCTGGCTACAAAACAAATGAATAAATATTTTAACAAATTAAACAACACAACAATTGACTACCAAAAAATAATGATTAATAATGTAAAAAAGTTAATATAATACATACATTGAAGCAAGTATCATAAAATCTAGATATATTGTAATAAAATATAAAAATATACAATGAATTTTAATAAAAAAATAATAAATTTCATTTATACCAATTATCAAATATTGATCATTGTATTGTACTAAATACGACTCCATAGCAATTGAACATTATGTATATATATATTAATCAAACAATAAAATCATATCGACCATATTTAGGTAAAAGGGAGTAACCTCACAGAACAAAACAAATACAGAAGGCACAAAAAACGTGTTTGAATAATTTTTAGTCAAAGTCACATTGATACAAACTTGAAGTGCATGATGATCAATAAAT
>JAPMAG010003075.1:0-10560 GCA_036584685.1 Rhyacophila sp. Rhy_31_5
GAATAACCTTACTTTTAGACCCGAACTCATCCAAACATTGCCGATCACGTGTGACGTCACGGTCAAATTATAATCTGTTTACTCCAGTAGAGTCGCTGTCAACTGAATTACCTCAGTGAACAAATTTTCATATTATAATCTTTTGAATTCCTTCATAATGTTGATATTTTATAATAGTTTGAATGACAAATTAAATTTTCCAGCGAATTTTAGGCACTCATAAAAAATATTGTATTGATAGAAATTAAGTTCTGTACATTTTCATAGCTTCCATATTTTAATTAAAAGCACAGCCTTTGTTGTTTCGGTTTTTCGGGATTTAGACCAAAACCTTGTCTTTAAAGCTTCCCCCGAATTCTAAACCATCTAAGAAAAAATATTAGTTTTGAAGACTTAAGACCAGCGCTAATTCTGTCTGATATTGATTTAAATTTTTGTCTCAAAATAATTATTTTAATTTTATTTTGTGTGGTGGATAGCGTGACATATTTAAAATGAGCGTATTATTTCACAGATGTCCACATTGTACAGTGCAGCCTCGTACAGAAATGTGTATCCTATTTTTAAATCAAACTCACAAACTTAGCATTTAGCTTCGAAAGTGTCGTTGACATTCTCTAGAAATAGAGTCCACATTTTTCATTAATACAACGTGTACGAAGTAAAATAATCTATAACCAAAAATGACGGAAAATAACAATTATTTTGGCTTTCCAGTCGAATTTGAGAAGAGCGAGGTTTACGGAAGGTAAAATAATTTATCCAGCTTACAGAATTGCTACAGTATATGTACATAAATTACGACATAAGTAGAGTACCTATAATTATTATTATTGTGAATATTTTCACACAGATATTTGGTGGCATCAAAAGATTTAAAAGCTGGCGAAATCATCATGAAAGACGCGCCAGTAATAATAGGCCCCACAACTTATTCTGACTTGATGTGTCTCGGGTGCTATATGCCATTGTCAAAGAAACTCCATGTGTGCAGTAAATGCAAAGTAGCACCATTATGTGGACCCCGGTGTGAAGATTACAGTGGTATGTGTTGCTATCTTTATTTACACTGAATAAAAATATTTCCCGCGTGAACACCAAATAGGACGAGTATGTTTCCTCGATTAAACTTATGTTTTCATAATCGATGAAAAAATACATTTTAACAAATTGTTTGAAGATTATTTTTTAATTCTTCTCATTCATGTCGCGCCTCTTAACTGGGTATATGGACACCACCTCCTTGAATCCTTATCACTGACCAGTCTTTTTGCATCCTCCCATGTAACGCCGGCATCCTCATTTCCACCAAACAGACTCTGTGTATGGTATTCAACGACCTTCCGGAATGACGGAATCCGATTGGCTTGAAAAAGAGGCATACCCGGTTGAGATGGGATTCGGACACTCTCAGCACGTGGCTAAGCCAACGCCTCATCTTCACTTTAGATATGATGTGAGACTGCACAGTCCGTTTCCTCATCACATTATTTTACGTAGTCGTACCACTGCACCCCCAGACTTTCCCGTAAGCAAATGTTTTCTAAGCACAGTATATGATTATTTTGAGACTTCGTAAAATACTATGATTTGCAAGTAAAGCAGTACTGTCAACGTGCAAGCGTTGAATAGGCGGACTTTGATTTTGACCGAGTACAGCTGTGAGTTTCAAATATTTCGCATGAACTTGAAAATTGCTCCATTAGTCCAATTCGGATATTTTTTTTCAACGGAAGCATTCGATAAATCGATTTCTTGGTAGCACGGTAAATCAGCTCACCGCACTGAATTGCCAACATGCCATCGGGCCACGTGGTTTCATTCAAATAGTGAGTTCTCTTAAATAAAATGTTATCTCCCGTGATGTGCACCACCAGGTATTTAAAACTTTCGACACTATCGATGCTCTGTCTACCACTAGTCAATGATTAATTTAGGTTTCGACCATGTTACTTTTTTAAACAAAGGTTAAATAAATACGTAATTATATGAAAAATTTAAACACACATTCTTTTAACTGAAATGCAATGGAAACGAGTGATATGTATTATTCAATTTCGATTTTTTTGTGGCAAAATTAGAATGACGATTTGTAGTGTGGATTTTTGATGAATCAGCACTTATCGTTTGTAATATCGTCGACGAGACTGTAAAATGCAGTATTTTTTACATTACTCGTATGTTCTCAGCCTATAAGGGTGTAGTCGTATGTAACCAATTGGTAAAAACGTATAATTATTTCTCGTTTGTATGTTAGACAAAATTTGAAATTCTAACAATATACGATTCCGACTTCGTACGCATTTTTATGTCCGATTTTCATTTTTTAGGTGGACACTCAAGCACAGAATGTATGTTCTTTCAGAGCATTAAGGGCAAGTTGTCACTCCCAACATTGATTGAATCCTTCCACATCGTCACAATATTGCGCGCGATTTCATTGCAGCGAAGTTCCAACGATAAACGCTGGACAAGTTTCATAAATTTGGAAAACCACATTGAAAAAAGAAGAGGTTCGAGTATATGGCATCTTCATGAGAATACTTCAAAGGTAAAGAAATCAAAAAGAATTTAGAGCAATGGTATATTATTTATTTATTTTGTACTATATAATAATATAATTGGCAGCACACAGTTTGGGTACCTCTGAAACTTCACATTTTTTTTAAATTTTAGCGAATAATACATTCTGTATTGAATTTTAATGTTTTCATTTCCCAAAAAAGTTTTGTGCAATTCGTTTTTAGGCAAACATTAGAAATAATATTGACACGTGTAATTGGTTTCAATTATTCATAAACCTTATCCATAAAGTAAATACAAATAATTTACACACTGTGAAAGTTTATAATCATGCTTTTCATTGTCAGTGAGTAGAATTAATCAATTAAATATCATTCAATTATACATATACAATTAAATTATGTGAAAATAGTTTATTCTCCAAGACATATATTGCATACATACGAAATTTGTTCTTATAAATACGATTTCGAAATTCGAAAATTTCATAGCGGATTCTGAATTATAAATATATTTTGTTTTCTCATCAAAAAAGTTTATTCGATAGTAAAGATATTCTGTTTTTCGAGAAAGTCAAATGATTTTCTTCATGTGCAAATGAAGTGTATGCAAAAAAAATTAGAAATGAATTGAAGCCTATTATAGATACCATAACTAAATGGAATATCAAAGCCTAAATGGTTGAAAGATTGGAGAATAAAATTCAGTCGAATTAAATTTGTCGTCTAACACGCGGCCCAGCTCAACTCAACAAGCACCAAATCCGAAATGGATTTTTTAAAGCAGACTATTGTGCGAGGAAAGGGTGCATATTATTTTTATTTTGATTCCACCAATGAGCATGGTTTCCGAACAAGCGTTCTCGATAGCAGGCAACTTTTGTACAAAAGTTCGTATTGATACTAGGGGACGTGGTTTTAAGTGATCTCTGCTTCCTCAAAACATATTTTAGGCAACAAAACAATAATTTATTCTAATAATACCATTTTTATTTATTCAACGGAATTTCAAATTTTTTATTTTATTTTACACTTTTACACTATTTCTTTACTATATTAGTTTAATATATCTATAAAATAACTAATAATGAATTTATTGTCTTAAATATGTTGTTTTTTATTATTATTATTGACCAAAAAATATTTTCAATATTTTCGAAATTCGACCGAATTCCGAAAATATTTATATTCGAATGACGAATTTTTCATTTCGTCAAAATTTCCAAACCCTAAACCAATCCCTTATTCATAGATTAGCGTATTAAGTAAAATGCTTTTTGAAATACTCGTACATCACCAACATATTCAGAATTCGTATTTTGTGTCATACATATAACTTAATGCATTAGCTCTATATGGATCATGTACTCGACGGACATTTTATCATAGGTATCCATTCTTCTCGTACTCTATTTTACTTTGAGCAGTTCTTTATAGACCTTGAAGCCGAATTCTTTCAGACCAACGTGATCAAAGATGAGAATAATGGTACTCATTCGTATCGTTGTCCCAGCTCGAGTTTCGGGACACTCCGTTCAAATATTTTCATGCTTATTCGATTATTTCTTTTAACCGTGTCCGCTCCGAAACGAAGCATATGGATCCCCACAATGTGAAGATTGTCTTGAGAGATTTTTTACAAGCAATATTTGTCAGTTATTAGCTCAACCAATTTGGTTCACGTCTTAGTTTGGAGAAAAGGGAAGATAAACTTTTTAAAACTTCATTATATAGTTTAGATTTAGAATGAACCAATTTCATATGTAGTTGATGTTTTGAAAAGCATAAAGATACAGAGTGTTAATTCTTTTAACAGGTATATGATATTAGAGTAATTTAAACAAATCATAAAATATTTAGATATAACAAATATGTAATATGAACTAAAATGTGATGTATCTTAACAGATTTTTTACAATTAATATTTGTCAGTCATTAGCTCAACCATTTCGTGTTCGTGTCCTGGTTACAATACAAATGCATAAACATTTGTAAAAACTTGCGACCAGCACGGGCCTCGAACCCACCCACGAGGGCAACAAATTGATTATGAGTGATTATTTAGAACTCTTTAAATATTAAAAATCATGAATCTCTTATTTTCACAGACACTGAAGAATTTGCAGCTTATATGCCAAAAAGACGTTGATGATGAACTGATTCAAAAAATAGCTGGCGTCATTGACGTCAATAGCTTTGAATTAAGAACAGCTTATAATCAGATGAATCAATCAAAGTACAACACAATATGTGGAATTTATCCAATGGCATCCTTCATGACTCATAGTTGTGTTTGTAATACCCATATTGGAATTGATGAATCATTCAATATGACTATCCGGGCAAGTGTTCCCATCAGTAAAGGTTCAGCAATATTTTTCAACTATACCAATGTGTTACAGGTTTGTAAAACTGTTTATGGGAAAACAAATATGAATATTCATATATTGCTACTTAGGGGTCGTCCATAAACCATGTAACGTCTAGATGGCACGACAAAGGGAGCGTGGGTTAATTTTCATTGTTACGTAAGACTTTTTTAATTTGAAATCTCGTAAATTGCATTCCTAGTAAATGTGGAAAGTAACTTAACCTTTGAAAAGAGTGAGTTTAATGTGTACATGGTGTCACATAGAGGGGAGGGTAAAAAATGTAACTAAAAACGTTACGTGATTTATGGACAACCTTACTGAGGACGCGTATTTGCGTAAAATTAAAAAAGTACATTTTTAAAACCACAGTAGCACCACAATATAACAAATTAAATTAGGCAAGGTGGTATTGTTAACGTCCAAAATCAGCTATATAATAGATTTTGAGTTTTTTTTTATTAGTATAGTTATTAGAGTATATTTTAAAAAAAAGGATGCGCAGCGACTCTAATAGGTGTGATCATTATTGCTGACAGAGGGGAGAGGTTTTATGCGGTTTACAGCGCGCTCGATGTCGTTGATGTAGGAGGCCTTGCGTCGCCAAAAATTGGCGAGACTACTGATTATCTTGTATGTCTAGATGCAGGAAAGACTAGTAATCTCCTTTATAAATTTAAATTTCCTCCTTTGTCGATGATGGGTGGAATAATCTACATTCTTCTTTCATTCGTTACTTTGACAGATTGCTTTAGCGCTGCTTTGTTCCTCCATCTTGGATTGGGCTTAACACGCAATATTTGCTGTAGAACACGGAGAAATTTCATGAGCGTTATTAATGTTATTTTTGACCATACAGCTCCTGGGTGATGTGACGTAATTGTGCGTAGTATTTGTAATTTATGTATACGGCTTGTGAAGTTTCTACAAATATTATTTGATTAAGAAAATGATAAGAGATATATAACAAGTTTCTTCTTTCTTTTAACTATATCCGCTCCGAAACGAAGCATATGGATCTTCATAAAGTTAAGATTGTTTTTGACAGTTTTTTTAATTTAAAAAAAAATCTTTCGAAAATACAATTTAATTATCTCTAAATATGAAAAACATAAACAAAACTGTATGTATTCCTCACCAGATTATAATATATCCAGATAATGCTATTGCGGTGACGTGTAAGCAGGCCGGTTGCTTTTGATAAACATGCTATTATAAATTATTATTAACATACGAGTTAATTAAGAGTGCAAAAGACAAGCTAATTTTGCGCAGAACATTATTCGGAATAACGATTTCAAATAAATTGCAAATTTAACGGGAAATTTTGTTATTACCAAAATTTCTTATATCCAGGTATATATTATAAGACTGGTTCATAATATTTGATATTTATAAATGAAAAAAATGTTTGCCTTTTATTTAGGGTACCATTCAAAGGAGAGAACATTTAAGAGAAGGCAAATACTTTGAATGTTGCTGCAAACGTTGCACTGATAGCTGTGAACTTGGTTTACACGTAAGTTCAATAAAATGTTTCACTTGCCAAGATGGAATGGTAGTCATGCAAAATCCCCTGAAAAACTCTCAATTCTCGGACGCAGATGTGTGGCGTTGTCAAAAATGTAACAACACATTTCCCGGAAATCAAATAAAGGAATGTTTGGATGAAATGCACAGATTTGTTGAGAATATTGATAACGGTAAGAAATGTTGTTAAAGACATTGAATAATTTGATTATAATTATTTTTAAATTTATTTTATATTCACGAAGAAAGTACGGTATTTGTAACACTATTGTTATCATATTTGTATATACAATCTTTTATATTCAAGTTAAATGGATAACATTTCATTTAAAAAAAAACCAATTTTCTAAAAAAGACATAATTTTGTATCAATATAATTAGTTTCGAATATTATAACCAAACCATTGCGAGAGTTAGACACTGTTGAGTTTGATGTGAGACAATATATATACGGAAATGTTCAACTCTGTTTGTGGAGACATTTTTATAGATATACATTTAATGTGAATGTAATCTATTATTATATAGTTTAGGCCAGGGGTGGCGATCCTTTTTCTGTCGAAAAGCTGCATTCATTCATCTTAAATCAAAGAAGGCCGCATTTACGAAACATACGTAAAATGTATGAACATTATTTAACAAATTGGGAAACAATGAAATTTGGATTTAGTCAAAAAGCCGCACTTGAGACCCTAACAGGTCGCAAGTTCGTCACTCCTTGTATAGGGCAACGTACATTTATTTCGAATGTATATATAATAAGAGTTTTGATTTGTTGCATCATGTGATATTTCACCATAGATGCGAATGGTGTTGAAAAAATTGAAGATTTCCTGAAAATGGCGTCAGAGCGTCTTCCAAAATATCATTATATTTTGATTGACGCTAAACACTTACTCGCTGGTCTACTACGAGAAATCACAACTAAACTTATAAACGTGTCCAAAACTATAATGAGCAGAAAATTAGAATTGTGTGAAGAATTTATACCCCTACTAGATATATTGGAGCCAGGAATTTCACGGTTAAAAGGTATATATTTTATTATTACTATCATGAGATACTACGCTGTACCAAACGCTCTGAGTTTCATAATCGGAGTATGCATAAAGTGTGGCGCGAATTTATTAATTAATTCGTCAATTCCAGATTTTAAAAATGTTGTTGTTTTGGCATTAAGATTCATCAAGGTCCACAGCCGGCTGCACAATCTCGTTACATGACTCTCTCTCTCTAGCTCTCAATATTTCTTTACATCATGACGTTATCCGCCCATCTCATTCTGGGGTGGCCGAGTGGTCACTGGAGTTCTTTACCTGTTGATAGTATTAGATTAATCGGACATAACAACATGAACCGTTCATATGAGTATCCTTACCCTCAAGATATTAACCATTTTTGAAGCAAATTGCTGAAGGAGCTCAGCGTTGGTACGAATTATTTTTTTTTGGGTTTATTTAACCGATCCAACTATTCTTACGTATATCATATTTTTGAAAAATTGAAAGGATTTTTTTTATTTCGCAATTTGCTAAATATCAAAAATTAGTACTTTTTAAATGTTAACAATTTATGATAATTGATTATATTATTAGGTTTTCTTCATAACATTAGAAATACTTAAGTGATGGTCAGTTAATAGTTAATTAAAAAATATTACGCTACAAGTGTCCGAACTATATTCAATTACAATGTATATATTCAAAATGTTCATATTTTACAGCTATTACTTTGTATGAAATTCATTCTGCTATGGTACAGATTGCTAATAAGGAACACGAAGCAAAGGAAATTTCAATCAATGAGTTACTGGTAGGGTAATTTATATAAAAAAAAAACAATTCAGGTTTTTTACAATACATCTTACAAGAAAAGAAGATTGTCTTTATTATAAAATTAACATTGTTTGATACTTTCCCTAGATATATTATTAGCATACTCTGGTATATAACAGTTATTAAGAACTCTTAATTCGCAGATATGCAATACCATCTGGAATTAATATACGAGTATCTACTCTATACAGCCCAATGTATGAGGTATTTGTTACGAGTATTAAGTGTATATTTATGATCACGGAAACTATCCCAGATTGGTCATATTGAATTGTTTGTTTAATTACACGTTTTTAACATGAATTAATAAATTTTTATATTATGTCCGATACTTTAAAAAAATCTAACCAAAGAAATGTGAAGACTACAGACAAATATTTAAGTCAATTTAAAAAATACAACATAGCCCTTTTCTGTGTTCAAAAAAACAACAGCAAAATATCGTCAATAAAAACGTCATTACGAGAAATAGGATACATAATTTAATTTTTAAGTGAATGTTCTAATATATAATAGAATAATTTGTGGAAATCACGTAAATCTTAATGTTGTGCTATGAATCATTAAAGGCATATTTACTCAAAATTACATATATGAAATATATAAAAATATTTGCTTGTGGTCTTCATGTTTTAAATTATTTATTATCAATTAATTAAAAATTGCAGTGTTTTGTGACTATCGATATATAGAAATATTACATTTTAGCCATTTTGCCTAAACCTAAGTCATACATCCGTCTACAGGAAAAACTGTGAAACCAATACTTAAAGGCTTTAGGATGTGCTAATGTTGCCATACAGAATATTACTTATACGAGTATATAATATGTAGTATGTTTATAGTAATTGCTTGTTTACAGTAAACCTAGACTTTCTCAAACTGACACTGTGAAAGATATATGTCCATTTTTACTCACTGAATATGATCCAACATCAGAGCAATTGGAATCAATTTCATCTACCTGACACACGTTGAAGCTTAGCAGGAGAGACAAGAAATACACAATACATATTTTTACATGATTGTATGTATACCCTGAATGTGTTCGCATGTACATTGCATCCTTTTCGTTATAAGATAAGAGAGTCAATTATCTACTAACAAAATTAATGTGTGTATATCGGTTATCACTTGAAGTAATCTGATGAAAATGTAACAATAATATTAATATCTACTGATAATATGAACCACGATTAAGTATTTGCAAACATTACTCTATATATATATAATAATTCAAAATAGCATGGCTGTACAAATGTATAATATTTGTAAGTGCATGCTCCTTTTTGAACATGCATATACGAGTAGATACAAATGATTAAAGAATACTTGCTAATCTGTATACTTCTATCATGCCCATTTTTTAAAATACATGTATGCTACTCATAAATATACATGTTTGGTATTAGCCATTCATTGAATGTAACCCTGGCAGAGAAAATAGTTCAAAACCATGGTCACCAGGTTAGAAGTCTTCAGTTATTATTTTATCCGGTTTATGGAATTTGGAGATTTTACAAGAATAAATATACTCGTACATATCGACCGTGTTTGTTTATGTGAAAAGGAGTAACCCTCACAGAACAAATTTTACATGAGGCACAAAAAACACGTTTTCACAATTTTTAGTCATAGTCACATTAATACAAACTTGAAGTGCGTGATGACCGATAAATTGGTGATTTATTTTCCTGATTTGATAATTAAGAAAGTTATTAAAGAAAAATCATTAAAATTGACGTTTAATGTTTTTTCCTTTTCATAGAAAATAGTAGATCGTTCATTTTTCAAAATCTAAAGCTGAATTTCGATAATAATTCGGTATCTTAGGCTTAATTCCTTTTGACAGAACGTGTAGTTAGTTGTGTACCTTGTGATTTTCAAATAAAAGCACTTTTGAAAAAACTGAGGGTTACACCCATTTACCTAATCAGGGTCGATATGATGTTTGCTTACATATTGGTGACAGAATTTGCAACTACTCGTAAGTGTGGAGGGAATAGAAAATAGGGTTAAGGTTCAGTTTGTTGAAAGTGGTCATCCATAACACACGTAACGTTTTTTCTAATGTTTTTACCACCCCCTTCATGTAACGCCATGTAGACATTCAGCTTGACTCCCCCACTCCTCTCAAAGATTACGTAGTTTTTCAAGGTAAAATAGAAAGGACATTTACGAGATTTCATATAAAAAAGTAAGAAATTAACAAACTCTCCCCCTTGTAACGCCATATAGACGTTAGTGGTTTATATAGGGTTTTCCAATAAGAGGTGTTATTTTGATATTCAAAGAAAAATGCCA
>JAPMAG010003076.1:0-10560 GCA_036584685.1 Rhyacophila sp. Rhy_31_5
ATTCTCAAATAAAAGCACTTTTCAAAAAACTGAGGGTTACGCCCTTCTACCTAAATAGGGTCGATATGTTACGAGTACTTGGACATTTTCTCCATAAAATCTAGTATTAAGAGTAAAGGCTGGGTAAGACATTTTCTGATTATAACATTAATCTGAAGTGGCTAGTATGGGACCACCACATGTTTTTTTTCTTCATCCAATATTAAGTTACAACATACAAATGTGAAATTTAGGTATATTTTACTGCAATAGTCCCCTCATGCATACGGCATTTAATTTTTTTTATTTCGTGTTTATCGCAGTATTAGAATGGATCAGTTTTTAACAAAAAAATGTTATTTGAGTAAAACTAGCTGGAAGCTTTGCAACAACATCAATCGACTTTTCTAACATTAAAACTACTTTTAATTCCAGTAAATCTAATATTTAAAAGACTTTTTAAAAGACCACTTAATTTGATACTAGTATAATAGGTTTCCATAAATTTTAAATAATATTTAAATTCCGGTATTTCTTTGTTTATTTGTAACAAGACTGCCACACATTATCATATTTAATTTATTTTTCAAAATCTATATGGAAAGGTAGTCTATGTACATACAATAACAGCAGGTTTTAAAATGTTCCACAGTATGTATTTTGACATATTCAAATATTCTCATTAAATCTGTGAATTATTAATTCAAACATAAAATATTTTGTCCTTTTCATCATAATAAAAATTCTGACACATAATGACCATTAAAATAACCAGAGCATGATGGCTTCATCATTTCTTTTCTAATACTCACATTTTTTCTGAACTTTTTCCTAAAATTTATATGCACTTTGAGGATAATGACAGATGTAATTAAATTTATGAGCATTTTAAAATTATTTTTTTCTTAGATTTTTGTTAGGTAAAGACTCTTATTGAAAAATATTTACTGTTTGTTAATTTTTCTTACTTTTTCGATTTCTGTTTTGAGTTTATCATACCTCTAAGACTAATGAGATGATTAAAAAAATAATAAATACTTAGCTTGATATTCAAATTTATTTCTTATTTCAACATGTTTTATTAAAGATGTTATTATTCATACATACCCATAAAGCACCATTATAAAAACTGATTGATGGTCTTATAAATATGGTCATACACTGTGACTCTATTAGTAAAACAATCTTACAAAAAGTTCTTGAAGTTTTTTAAAAACATTTATTTTTGAATTGTAAAAGTATATATGGCAAGACAGATTTTAGGTTTTTAATGTTATAAATAAGTGCTTATTTCTTTTTTAATACTAATATCTACACAATATTATGCAAGGGCATATTCTGTTTTTTTTTTTTTACATTACCACTAGAAATAATGAATAAAATTGAATATTTTCAGTAAATTTCAAAATTCATTTTTATTTAAATATTTACAGGCATGATGTCTTGTACAATCTTGCCTTACCCTTTTAATATTTAGTCTGCACAACTCGCAGTTATGTAAATCCAGATTTTATTTTTACCTTGTGTACCTAACCGGTGTATAAAGACCTCATAGAACTTATGTAGCGAATGTGGTCAGTTGGACAAAAAAGAATTACATATTTAAATTTAATGCAAAGTAACTATATCATAAATAAGTCATATGTTTGTTTACAGAGGCTTTTGAACTTGATTTTTATAAATCGCAAACTGTTTCCTAACGCCTAAAATGAACAAAAACACATAATTTCATTATATTTTGAATATTATACTGTTACAATACACTGAACACCGAATAACTATTGTTATCATATTAATATTTAGACATATTTAATGACATCTATCAAATATTTTTTTTTGCAACATTTAATAACATTGAAACATTCCAGTAAGATGTAGCATAGACATGTAATAATACATCAAGTAAGATATTATATAACAATTTAATAGACATTTAAAAAATGTCCCAATGTACTCTTAGAATTTTTATTACGGTCACATATGTATGTTTTAATTAAAAGAGACGATAATAAAATTAGCATCATTCCATTTATTTATCATACTAACAATAAAGCGTTGAGTAAATACCATGTTATTTCCATGAATTGCTGAATATCATGGTTTCTTGAATAGATGTATAAAAAAATATTTTTATCATAATTACTTATGGTTCATTGCCAAATATGGCATTTTACGAACTCTGCTGAATTGAATTGTTTATCAATTTTTTAAAATAGTAAATATGAGCCTCATAAAAGATCATTTCTAAATAATATATAATCTTGTGCTTCACATAAGAAATTTCCTTTTCTTTCGGCAAGTCCTCGTCCTCCAGCGGAGAAAAATTTCTTATAATTTTGTATTTCTTCATACCAACAGCTGCTGCATGGACGGGTTTGATTTGAAGAAACCTAAATAAAGAAGTCGAAATATAAATATTGTAATGAAAAAGCTGCAGTAGACAATGTGAAAGCTTTATTGCCAACTAATAACAAAGCAAACTCTTTTATGGGATTTATTTGCTTTTTATGTGACATATATTCAATTTATTTATGATACTATCATATAGTTATATATATGCCTGTTCAATATATGAGTGACTATGGGTTAGACCAGGCGTCGGCACCCCATGACCCGTGGGTCGCCAAGTGACTCATATGATAATTTCAAGTGACCTACTTGAGTTCAGTAAATAATGTCTACGTCGCTACATAATATGATACATGCGTTCGTTAACAAGCTAAATGCGAATCATTTAATAATATGTACATGTGTATTTTTGAAAAATCTTTAATTTGCAGATTTCGGATAATTCACAAAATACAATTAAAAGAATGTAACCCCAAGTTTTGTATCGGTGCCCAACCTCCTATGACATACTATTCCTCTAGCGAAGTCCCAATTTTTACGCTATAGGGGGGTTGACTGTATTTGTTTTTATAATAATTTGAATTAAAATGTTGTTTTTTATGTTTACTTTAAAAAGAGCTTAAAAGCGTTGTTTTCTCAATAAAATATATATTATTATTCACTAATGGACCGTTTTAAAATGAAAATACCCATTGATCCAAACCGTCTTCTTAATAGTCACATTCTGGTTGATTTTGTCAACCAGAATGTGACTATTAAGTCAAAAAAATATGGAATGTGTTAATAAGTCAGAAGAAAAACAGTTAAAATCTGCTTCTTTACTTTATAACATTAAATGGTATTAAAACGTTGCTATCAAGCATTTTCAAAATAATTTCAATTAAATTAAAACACCTCTTGAACAATTAATCAATAAAAAAATAAAAAAGTGTTGTAAAAGTGATGATATTTCAATGGGGCAAGAAATAATAATACTGTACATTTCTTTCCCATGACTTGCTTTTAAACAAAACATTTGTATTGCTACAACAGAATGTATATTGTCTGTCAAAGCGGTATAAGTGATTGATTGTTTACGGTTATCATTTCTCGTCAAAAGAAAAGTAACAAATAAAAAACCAAATCTGTTTATTATATATTTATAATACTGATTTGTAGGTGTTTTAAATGTTTAGTCACCAATTTTATACTAACCTTGATACGCAGTTGGTGCTGGAGTTCCAATTCGGATATGATAGATTTATTTTACCTAAAATATATGATAGATGTTCTTCTAGAAATAATATAAAAGTCGTATATATCTTTTTAAAAAATAAATGAGTACATTGGTCATTTTCCCTGTGGTGATAATTATATTTCATAACCCTGTAAATGTCACAAGCAAGATTTAGGAAAAAAAAACGTAAATTAAATTATTATAATCATACTCCTGAAATCAGAATAGCATGGATGTTACGAAATATAAATAAAAACATTGAAATATCATTTATCCAAGATAAACAGTATTTCAAATACAGAAATCCTCTTGCTGTATTCTCAAGTAAAGATTTATTGAAGTCAAATTCTTCTTTGTTCTTGAAACTCGGCCAAGCATTAAACTCAAATATATTTTTGCCAATTGGGTTGTTCCTGATTGTTCCCTAACTAACCAAGTTGATATTTTCATAAAAAACAGAGCCATTATTAATAATCAAGTGTTGAGAAAAATTACGAGTACCAGCAATTGTGTTTTGAGTAAACTGGAGTAATGTCATGTATCATCATAAAAATATGTTTGTAGTATGTAATAAAGTATTCTTGTCCAACTGTACGAGTAGACATTGATGGTTTCATTAATTCAATGTGTCTGGATGACTTAAAGATACATATGTTACAAACATTTTGTTATTGTTAATTGGTCTGAATTTTCATATCAGCTGGTTATTGTTACCAATTTTGTTGGTCCTCTTGTATTGAAATTTTTTTTGATGGATGTGGTCAAAAAGGGATGAGGCATGTTTTTGGTAAAAAATAAAAAATAATTTTGTAAATTTTTGAATTTTTTTATTTGAGTTTAATGTTTTGCACTCATATTGGCATAACGATCGAGATAGATTGCTACATACAATTTCCTTCATCAATTTATGACAGTCTTGTAGAAAATAAATTAACTTATATTTTCTCTTACTAGATGTCTCTGTCTTGACAGAGTAACATTTATTGTTACCAGTTATCAAGCCAGTATCTAATAATTGTTACTGAATTGTCATATATTTTGTTTTATTACACATACTCATATATTATTTTAGCTGGAATGTATATCTAATAAATGCATTATAATATTTTACATTATATTGATACATCGCAGATAAAATCATAGAAGTTCTTCAAAACTAATATCAAATATAATTTAATAATGGTTTTCGAAAATTGTTGTAGCGATCTGTCTTCAATCGATTCGCTTGAACTTGTAATTTATTATCTGCTCAGTGGATGTCACCTAGTTAAAGACAGTCATTTTTATTATGAGATTATTTAAATATAATATAAATATGCTTTGATGATTATAAAATAATAACACTTAAAAAAAAAACTATAAAATAAATTTAGGTTATTTTGATTAAAATCTATGGTAGCATAATATTTTCTACTTTTTTTTTTTATTGAATATAGATTAACAATTAATAGACAACATTCAAACAACATCAAATTAGTTAGCATAATACACGAATATGAGAGTCTATTCAAAGAAATCTATCCATTCAATTTGAATACATTCTTACTAAGTTATTCCATCATAAGCAGTGATTATATTTTTCTTTTCTAATATTAAAAGAGACTCAAAATTCATAATGTTTCAAGCAAGTGGAGTATAGTCATTTTCTATATGCATTGTCATTTAGTTAAGTAATTATATTAATTCTTAACGAATGTGAAGACCACAAACAAATACGTCTGTCAAAATCTGTGTCATTTTGAGTCAATCAATTTATAACGTTTTAAAAATTGAATCCTATACTGTCAGACGTAAAAGCTTTTTTATGTTTTATTGTAGTTTATCGAGTGTTGAATATAAAAAAATGTTTTTATCATGAAAATATTGTTTTCACTCAAAGTCATTATTGTGTTTCTGTGAAAAATGTATACATTAATATATTATGATAGAAAAATGTTTTAAAATATCCATCACAAAACGGCTATTAACAGTTCATTTTACGAATAAAAATGTATTTTGAATGATATTTCCTCGTGGTCTTGCTACATATAAAAATGCATTTAGGATTATCGTAAAGGTAATTCACTCAAAACTTAAAGTAAACGAAAGAAAAATGTAGCAAAATGAATTATTCAACCAATACATCAATGCTCTTAATAATCTCCATGACTATACTCGTAACAATATGAAGTTTGTAACTTGAAAGTATATGACTTATAAGAAAAATCAGATTTACTTATATATATATATCACTTGGCATGTGACATAATATTACTGATTTTTATTATCTTAGATGGCATCCATTGAGTAGTAGTTATATGAGCCGTTGAAATTGGAAATATAGTAATCCACACTTAGCATCACGTATTCCTCATAGTCACTTAAAAACATTCTACATTTGCCTTTGTATATCCAGCAATGCAATTATTTTGAGAAATACAATTCTCATTGTTCATTTATCTTTCTCTTTCTGACAGCCATCTATGACTTCAGGTAATAAGCAGAAATTACTGCTCAGCAAAACATACATATGTGTACAATGCATATTATTTCTGACAATTTTTCCATTTCTCTGTAATATGGTTACGTAGTTTTCATACACTTTCTTTACGAATTATTTAGTCGGTGATTTTGCAAGAGACACGTTTAATAGCAATCTCGTCACTGCACGGTTGCTTTAATTATTATGCTAAATGTCAACTTCTTAGGACAGTGCTTCCGGCCGCGAAATTTTTCTGTAGAATGTACAAATATTTATTTATGAATATTTTTCCACATTATATATTGTTTATAAGTAAGTTCCTATTATTTTGTGATAACATATAAACATGCGTGTATTAATTGTAATAATTAATGCCTATTAAACCTTTTGACTAGTAAAATATTTTTTTTCGAGAGGCCAGGAATCATTTTTTTCAGATTTAGGGGGCCGTGACTTGAAACAAATTGGGAAGCACTGTCTTAGGAGACGAAAAACAAAATCTCAATGCTAGGATAAATTACAATATATGAGAATCTTTTATAATGTTGTTTTATGTTTTGTGAAACGCTTTTAATTTCCTCACTAACATTTAGATATTTTCAATATTGTCGTTTTCCTCTGATGTAAGTCCATAGTCATTTAAATATATTTAAATAAAATGGTTATATTTATTTGTTTTAATCGAAATCCTATTTTGGAAAACCATTTACTTAGTTAAAAATAAATCAGTATTATTACTATTTTTTCCCTTTCTAAATGCGTGTAATCTTTTAATACCGAATTCGTTGAAAAAGTGTACAATTCTTACCATAACTATCGTTTATATAAATTACATCATTTCAATTATCAACGGCTCAGTAAAAGTGTGGTTTTATAGCGTGGTGATGATAAATTCAACAAGTTCATGCGAATTTTTTCTTCCGATCGGTGGGCCCTTGAGAATTGCGCATTGGATGGAGCGGTCATTCTTTTGAGCCACCGATCGAATAGGCCATGTGAGTTGGACCTCTCGTTTCCGCTTCCTCCTTTTAGCCTATAAATCGGCTTGCAATTTATTGTTTGCATTGGCAGCAGAAGTGCTGGACGCCGATGGTCTGTTTGCGTTCCATTCTTCTTCTTGCCAATCGTTGTTAATGGTGATTGCAACGGTTTGGTCGTTCCTTGCCTGAAACAATAAAATATATGTATTAATAAACAGGATATTTTATATTAATACTACAGTTATATAATTTTATTTAAATTGGAGTAATTTTATAAATATGCTTAATTATATATTCAACCCTTTACGTGCCACTGTATATTTAGCATACATTAGTTTTTAGCGTACAATTTTGTGCTAACTCTAGTGCCATCAATGTAGGCATTAAATTTTTTGCTTCAGTGTGATTGCTGAGCCCTGCATTTATTGCTAATATAGACGTCATCACAGTTTTATAAAAAAATATCGAATATATCAGCGCTCATCAAACTACAGAACATAGGTCTTCCAAAGTTTTCACGCGGCCTTTGATTTTTACGATTAGATATGATTAACACTTAAATTTAATTCCAAATTTTATTTTTATTGCAGATTATTCTCTTTTTTAATTATAATTTTCAGTTACTACATATGCACATATCTATGCATGTACAATTCTATAAAAATATACCATTATAAAATTCGATATGAATTCACAATAATTCATCCAATTTTATGCACATTTCATGTTCTAATAGGATATCAATAATTTTTTTTCATCGTGCTCAATTTATTTTGAAAACTTCTAATCTGACCCGTTCCTCGAAAAGTGTGGTGACCTCTGGAATACATAATTGAACCATGAAAAAAATCTCCAACGCATCCTCGTTGTATAGGTTATGTCGTTAGTATTCGAACACAGTCGTCCTCATGGCAGTACAACGGTTAAAATAAAATTCGAGTTATTGTTGATTCGAATATTTGTAGAAATACGTGCTTTGAGCATTTTGGGATGAATTCTAATTACATCCTAAAATACGAGATTTGTGAAATAGGCGAATTAATTCACTAATCTGTTGCCAGTGGCGTATTCAATTAGCCTGCTGTGAATTGTATTGATTTTAGTTTTATATTTTAGAGAAAGATGATACGATATGTATTGATTATAGATTTTTTTATCCTCAGCTTCGTTTTTTTTCCCGTAAAAATGTGTTGCGGTACGCGATAAAATGTAGTGAGATTGATAAAAAAATTAATTCTCAAAACGCGTGTCTCTAATTATTATATCCAAGAGTTGGCTGAAGGAAATTCGGAGGGGCTCACGCGAGCAGCGCCTTATTAAATTTTACTCGGGTCGGCCAGCCTTATGTTAATTAAGAAAAGAAAACTCAGATTAAATCAGTACTTCACCATTTTTTTATCTGTAGATGCTTTTAAAATAAAATGAAACTAAAAAGCTCGATGCCTTTTGAAATTTATTTCGGGTACACAATAAAAGATATCGGTTTTTTGTCTATAGATGTTCTCATTTGTTCTAAGTAACATTTTTTTCATATCCAGTACTTTGTAGAATTATTTACTAACTAAAACTTAAAATAATAGAACTCTAGTTCAATACAGTGTCATTCGCGTGTTTTACATGTATTTCGTGTAGTTAATTACACGATAGTGATGAAATTATCCACATATCCCCGAAACACAGCGAATCCATACCTTTGAGATTAAGCGAATCCTCGTTTATCAAACATACTCCTAAAATATGAAATTTAAAAAAAATGCAGTAGATTTGGGTTGATTTCTGATTCAGGTATTATGATTCTGATATTGATAATCGATTTACGTACTTAGAATTATATTGGGATATAAAATAAGTTTATCACGTATTGTTAAAAAAATTGAAATATACTGTAAATTGATATTCATCTACACACCTATGGTTATTCTCGTAAAATGGTATTCATTTATCTGTGCGGTTTTGTCTATGTATTTGTTAAGACGTACATACGCGGTATGTACTCGTATGTGTACGTGTTGAGAAGTATAGGCAAGCACAAAACTAATTGTAAATAATATACTATCAAACGAATTAAAACTGCATATACGAGTAGATGAGCACACACATCCATAGACAGAACCGCATAGCTAAATGAATACCACTCTACTGTGTACGTCTAGAATTTGTATAAATAATATATATTTATTCGAAACGCACGTTATCACGTTAGATTGAATTGATGTATTCACAATTCTTGTCTGTCAGAATAATGTGAATTTTTCATATAAATCATTTACTCGTAAATTGAAAATTACCAAAAAATCTGTTTAAGCCCTAAGTATTTGTTGTGTATATTGAAGATAATAACATATTTATTATTGTACAAATATATTTATATTTTTTTTATTATAAAGTAAATGAAGTTACATTTGATTTTTCTTTCTGAGAAACTAACGCCTAGTTTTTGTAATCAAACGATTGATCTAATTACCCTTTCACTGTGCTAGTGATAACAAATGTCGAATGTTGGATTAGGAGAAAAATACATATTGGTCGATGTATTGGCTTGAATTTTAATACCAACAGCACAAATTAAAATGTTGTGGGTTCCCTCAAAATACGTGCTCTAGACAGTCGCCTCGTTTGCCTTAGCCAAAATCCGCTCCTGCTCTCGCAACGCGAGCTTATCTATACAACTTGCATAATTAAACCAACTCGCCACATATTGTACGCGTAGGTCACGCAGAATGTGTTTACTCGTGGAGAGACGTGAGTTTGAATTTAATTCTAAACATTAAAAGCTATTTATTATGCTTACTTGGTTGAAACGGTATCGTGCAGATGTTGTCAGTGGTTGAAGATGTCGCTCGCTCTGCTGGCTGGTCGCGTTCCATGGATCGTCGTCTTGAGAAGCCCTTCGCCTTGAGCACAGTCTCTTTGTAGCCAGATTCATCTTCATCATCGCAATCTGAATGGTCCCAGATGATTTCAACACCAATAATAATGACATATTCGACTTAAACTAGAAACTGCGCTATGTGTCTGATTATCTTCGCGTATGCCCAAAAATCGTTCCTTATAATTATACCGTATATTAACAGTATTGCCAATAAAATCTATATTTAAGTACACGGTCAACACAACTATTAATCATACAGATTTCGTAAAGAAAATAATACGCGCAATCTAAAATGTTGATATACTTTTATCACTTTCAAAAATGATTGAACGAAAAACATTTAAATGTACTATAGTGCATCAAGAAACTGTAAAATATAGCCTTGATTATTAACAACTATATGACATGATGGTAGGTATAATTACCATAAAAACATTTGGGGTTCTCCATAAGACAGCTATATTCAACTTTATTGTTTCTTGAGCCAAATATGTATCGTTCATTCAGTACAATAGTGGTACAACTCGAAAACTGTCGAAAATGGTTTAGTTTAACCCACAGTTACCTCTGAGGTGCACTATACTTCGTATAATCATTTAGTGAAATAAATATACTTCTGCCTTCTAGCGAGCAATAATTGAACTATATTTTTTTTACTATTATTATTGTTATACATCGTTTTAAAACGCTTCGAAAATAACTG
>JAPMAG010003077.1:0-10559 GCA_036584685.1 Rhyacophila sp. Rhy_31_5
TCATGAAGTCTTTATTCGAAATACGTAACATAATACGAGTAAATATATAATGTTTTCATGTTCCGCATGTATCTCAAAGAAAGGAAGCAGAAAACACATCATAAAGTACCAAATAAAGTATATACATGCGCAAAATATGAAAAATGTGTGCGAAATATAGAAACATGTGTGCGGATCAACTTTAATAGATGTGCGGTCGCACACGCGCACACCTTAGAGGGAACGTTGGTTACAATATAATGCAATCTTTAGTTAGTTACCAAACATATCGATTATCGAAGCGTGAGTCATAATATTGTTTCAGATAATATATTTAAATATAGTTCTTCTAGTTGCTTCGTTAAAATGAAAATTAATTAGTATGAAAATTTGTTTGATAACACAAAAGTCTTTTTTCTCTGTTTTAGTTACTTCGTAATTCAAAATAACAAGTTATATTCAATCATTTTAACACAAATAGTCGTTTTGTGTTTTTAATGACAGATTATAAATAAATTTACGACGTTGATAAAGCTCAAAATAGTAAAAGCCTTGTTGACGCTTTGACGTGTTAGCATATTATATTGTTTTCTTGCGCACAACTTTTATGCCACGAAACAGTGATTCTCATTTCATCCAGAAAACAGTTTAGGTCCCAAAACACTCGCGGGGCATGTCTACAGTGATGTGGACGGATTGCGTCGTTTGTTTATTACAAAGTCTCACTCAGTTAGGAGACTTATGATCCCCATTAGTTCATCTCGTATTTAGGTGTCGGCTTGGCTACCCAACTTAATAAATCTCGTTGCGGGCATGTTAGGGTCCAAGAAAGAGGCTGTGTTTCACTTCCCTATGCCAGCACTTGTTAAACTTTCAAAGCTGTGGCTTAATTTGGACACATCTAATATTTCAGAGAAATATTATCGTATGGCGTTTCAATACAATTTATAAATATAAGTGTTTACTAGTTTCAAACGTATCTTAACATTTTCTGTGCCAAAAATTTAATTATGACAGTACTCCAAATAAAATAGAATCTTATAGAAAATATTAAACCTTATATCGTCGCTATATTGGCAGAAGACAATCGCAACAAAAAAATCGTCCGTCATAATGTATGAATGAATATATACAAATACTAAATAAACATTTTTATCTTTTAACCATATCCGCTTCGAAACGAAGCATATGGATCTTCAAAATGTGAAGAATATTTTGACAGTTTTTTTACAAGTAATTATTGTCAATTATAAGCTCATCGTTTCGTGTTTTGGCTACAATACAAATAAATAAACATTTGACAAAATGTTGCAACCAGCACGAGCTTCGAACCTGTGACCTTCGGCTCGTAAGTCAGATGTTCTATCGACTTTCCTAACGAGGACGATAAAGATTAATTGATATTTTATAGAAATAGCAAAATGAATGTTTTCAGTCAAAGGAATTTAGCGAAGGAACACATAGTACTAATTTTATTATAATTAACATTAATAAAAATTAAATAAATAGTGATTTTATCAATTTACATTCGTATTATTAGTATTATCAATATAAGAAGGAAGAGGTTTTTTTTATTTTAGGTTCTTATGTTACTTTAATAAATAAATTAAACATTAACAACCTGTGTATGTTAATTTTAATGATACAGAACATGTCTTAAATTAAATTTATTTTCAATGATAAACTCAATAATGATGTAACTCTACTAGAAAAGAATATGACAAAAAATATTACACTATGTTATATATTAACTGGTGAAAGTAATTCCAAAATTATTTTGTCTTAAAACAGTTAAAACATAGAAAAATATGCCATTCTTGACATGGTGTAGTTTCCCTCTTTAGGTACAGAAATGTAGTATTTAAATATATTGATTAAATATACATTTAACACATTATTTTTATTATTTATGGCTGCTTCAAAATAAAACAAGCGACTTTCCGCAATTTGATGATTGTTTTAATATTTTTTACGAGTAATAAATGGCACTTATTAGCTCAAACTATTTAGTCTATATCTTTGTTTCGTATAGATTCAGATATAAAAATATCTGAAATTATTGGCAGTTACGGTACTTGTACCTTTGAAGGCCGGTTTGTTAATCGGATATGCTTTTTAGTCACCTACAAAGACGAAAATAAATGTAAATAATTTACTCACATTAAAAAAGGTGTAGGGAATTTTCATCTCAAGTGAAATTATTGTCCCAGAACGCTCTTGTATAATATATTAGCATGAATATGCTTTAGCGATGAGTACCTGGCTAAAAGTGTCACACTTAGTTGTCACTTTCAGGTGTCACATTTAGTTATCACATTTAGTTGTTACAATTTTGTATTACGCTCAATTTACACGTATCTTTTTTATTTAATTTTTCATTTCCATGGCTAAAGCATATTCATGTTCAATAAATTGAACCACAAGGCTCAATTCGTATGAATATACATGTTCCATGCACCGCGGAGCTGCGCTGTCATTTTATTATTTTGAAGATATATATATTCATTGTACTTGGTTGTTACAATACTTTAATATTAGTATTGATTAATCTAAGTAAATCTATGAATTTATTAAACGTTATATAACTTTACAATAAAGCCCAACTTTGGAGTAAATTTGTATTTAGTTTGAATGTTTTTTCTCGTTTATGCTATCAAATATCTTAAATGTCAAATTTGATGACCTTGGACCGTAAATTCCAGTTTGAGGATCCCTATTCTACGCTACCTCTGCCAAGGGAAATGAAAGCCTTAAATATTTGAGTGGCCTTACTATAGACGTTGCTTGACTGCCACTTTGGCATTCTACGTTTTGATTGTCTATTGTTTATTGTATGAATAAGGAAAATTACCCAAAGGAAGTAGCGTTGTCCCTTAAATGTTACTTTAACCGGTTTTCCAGTTTATATTATTTCTTGGAACTTTGAAACTAATAGTAACAGATCATTATTCAAATACAATTTCATGTTATTTTGATTATTGGGTGTGGCTTTATTTTCAATAAAACATTAATCAATTATTAATTTTAGACAATTGAAAATATTTAATTAATCATTTTGACTATATAGCTACAGCAAATCAATATGTATATATTCTAAAGTATTTTTTTTATTTTATATTTGTTTAAAAAATCTATAATATTCAAATAAAATTAAAATTACATAAATTAATATATCACTCTGGTATTGGCTTAAAATTTCTTAAATCATTTTGTTGTATATCTGGTATTTTGAAGCCTGTATATACTTGAAGTTAAAATTATTCAAAAACTATTATCGCAAAAACTTTGATTAAGTAAGTGCGAGTTAATCATAGATGCATTTTAATATTTTACGCTTCTATTGTTTTTTTTTGGAATAAAAATACTATTTTGTTTTTAATAACGCAATTATTTTCAAACATGACATATTCTACTTTATTTAAAGATTTTACTTTGTAAAAAATACACATTTTAATATATTACGTACATAAAAGCTAGTTTTGTATATATATTATTGTGAACAGTAAAAACAAGGAAGTATTTGTCATAACATTTTAATTCTGAGACATGATTCTTACGTCATTGGTTCAAGGTGCCCTGAAATTGATACATTAGCGATAGCTAATTTTTATTACTATCATTGGATCGCAGATATTAGTTATATATCGTTTCTGCAATGCAAAAGTATCCTACGTCACATTGGAGTTTTAGCAGGAGAGCTGTTTGAAATATTAGATAACGTGGATTTTTGTGATTAACTTTACAAAAACTTATCTTTTTAAAAAATTTTAGTAGATAGTGTACAATGTTTCACTGAATTAAGATTAAACTACTTTTAAAAAAGCTATTTTATATTCATATACAAACCCTGTTTAAGCAAAAAGGCTTAATTCTCAGTTTTTTAAGATTGTTTTTTTTTGATAATCACAATGTATTCGAATAAAAAAACACGTTTTGTCAGAAGAAATAAAGCCGAAAATGTCAAATTATCATCAAAATTTAGCTTTAGATTTTGATAACAAATCAACCTACTAATTTTGCGTGGAAAGAAAAAAAACATTTACCTTCTATTTTAATGATTTTACTTTATTTAGTTTTTAAATAATTAGATCAGGAAAATACAACACTAATTTATTGGCACTTCAAGTTTGTGTTAATGTGATTTTGACGAAAAACGATTAAAAAAATATTTTTATACCTCCTATAAAATTTGTACTATGTGAGTCAATCTCTTTTGCTTAAACACGGTTGATGTTAATTAAATGCTATATAAAGAGTTTATATGCTTCAATAAATGAAATTTACGTTTACTTTTGCTGTGTATATTATTTCAGCTTTGTTTTAACGTACTGAAAATTCAATTTAATTTAATATAAAATAACAATGGCAATGCTACTATTTGAAAGTTACGCATCAATACTGATTTCATCATCAGGCTCTTGCGTACCGGTAGTCGTCAGTAAGCGCTGGGGTGACACCACTCAAAGTTCTTAGATTGTTACTACTTTGGCTTTATTCTCGAAATGTTAATTCCGCGCAACTCACGGCTGCTTTTATTGCGTTGATAACAAAATTTTATGGAAAATAAAACAGTGTCGAGTCCCGTGAAGTTTTATCGGAAAACTTGCGAGCCCTAGGTGATCGTAACATTATTACACTGACGGTCTACCCCTTATATTTTTAATGAAAGATCAATAATATTATTGATTTTCAGATACGTTCAACATAGATTTTTTTTGTGTAGAAATTTACAAAAAAAGCTAAATATTTATTCTAAAAAAAATTAAACGTTGAAACGTAGTCACATATTTATAACTTCAGCATTGATATGATTTTTAATGTTAATTAAAAATATATTTTCGTCTTGCTGTTAGTTAAAAACATCACTTATAAACAAGACAGGCTAAGTTATTAATAGGTGTTCTGAATCAAATATCATATTATGTCGGTCGCCCAGTTCATTAGTCAGACAATTCCAAAAATAAATAAATTTCTGTTAATTATGCAGTTGTATGTAAAATGTTGCAATCTATCTATTTCAGTGCTTTAATTTATTAGTATTTTAATATGCTACCTAATATACTTCTTTTAATAACTTTTTAAATTAACAGATCAGGAAAATAAAACACCAATTTATTTTCCTGTGAGTATTAGTCCTTTTTGCCTAAATAAGGTCGATATTAAACCCGTATAATAGCAATACATTATATTATAATTTCGTTCATTAGATCAGACAATTCCAAAAAAAAAAATTTGAATTAAATATGCAGTTATACGAGTATGTAAAATGTTACACTCGATCCATTTCAGTATTCAGGTTGTTCCAATATGCCACCAAAATAAGATATGGTCAATAAACTAGAAAAAAATCAACCGAAATTAAAAAATTGACTACTTTATCACTAGGATATTTCTAAATGTCTTACAAATGAACCGGATACTCTTCATCTGGCGTTATTTTTATATGACTGATTACTCAAAGTTTTATCTCTCAATAATATTTGATTTAAGGTGAGCATTAGAATATTGGCTTTTGTTAATATCTCAAAACCGATTATTTTGAGATGTTCGATTAATAAACTGGACGATCAATTAATAAATGATATATTTATATATATTGGCACCTTAGCAGTAAATATATATATATTGAGACTAAGAACTGATTTTTAATAATTAAAGTATACTCAACTAAATTACTAACAATAAAAAACAGATTGTTCATACAAAAAAAAAACTGATAATGAGTTGCAATTAAGTACTCTGTATGCCAAATGCGGCTCATATACTATGATTTGTTTATTACTATTCTAAATCAAGAGAATTTGTTATGAAATAAAGAACTAATTAATTGTCAGCATTGTCTCTTAAGTAGTCATACATTTACACGCATAGTTTCATAAAATCTTTAACAAAATACAATTTACATAACTAACAGTCACTTAAAACGCTTGTTACCTTAAAAACCAATATTTATATCAAACATCTGTTCAAAAAGTGGACTGAAGAGAGCTTATACAAGCTTGCAAAAGTCCTTCATTAAATTTAACTTAAACCAGAGACACTTTTGTTCTATTAGGAAAATATTTTCTCAAAACAGTTCAGTCACTCACCACAGTTTCATTTTATGGTGGTTTAAATGTATCACAATACATAAAAGCTTGGTGTTTTTTTAAATACCTCGTAAAACATATATAAAGTGCATATTTAGATGATATTTTGTCGTGATACTAACAATAAAAACTATAATTTAATACATATATTGTTCCTATATCAACTGTGTTTAGGTAAAGGCTTAACACTCAGTTTTTTGAAATGTGTATTTATTTGAAATACTCATTCTATCAAAGGGAAGTAAGCCAACAATGCTGAATTGATATTGAAGTTCAGCTTAAGATTTTGAAAAAAGAATAATCTTTAATGTTTGTATGGAAAAGGAAGAGGCATTAACGTTAATTCAATGATTTTTCTTTAATAAATATCTTAATCGTCAGATCAGGAAAATGAAACACAAATTTAATGGTCATCATGTATTTCAAGATTGTGTAAATGTGACTTTGACTGAAAATCGTTAAAATACGTTTTTTGTGCCTCCTGTAAAATTTATTCTTAAGGGTTTTTACCTAAACACGATAGATATGTATGTAAATGTACATTGTAACATTCTTATGAAACCTACTGTAAAAAAATCTCTATTACTTTTCAAATGTGCTCATTCTTTTTATTTTATAGGGCAATAAATAATATTGATTAAGTTGTACTATTTATTTCAAAGTACGTTAAAATGTTGCTGTAAATGGCTTATATTTGTACGTATAATTGTACATAAGTGATCTTTTTCTTTGGAACACCGAAAACTAATAAGTAGTAATGAAGTCAAGCTCTTTATTAATATAACGATGGCCTCCATCCCTGACATATCAATACTCGTACATTGTTTGAAAAAATCAGATTTGTTTTATGTTTTGGGTTATAAGAGATAAATTCATAGAGTAAAATGTATTATATTCCATAGAGATTACTGATATTATTAATATTTATTATTAATATTTCAGATCATAAACGTAAGAGAAATGTATATTTTATTACAAACTTTTTATTAAAACAATTTATTAGTATAACCAATGTATGTAATTTGGTTTAGGAAAAATTTCTCGAAATCAATTGCTCGAAAAATATTTTCTCCAACGGAAAGTTTGTTAAATAATAATTTATCGAAAGGAAAATTGGTCGAAATAATGAAATAAGTGATTTGTAGAAAAATCTTTAATCTATATAAAAACAAAATAATTAAATATACTAGAAAATTTTTCATATGAGAAACAAAAGATTTTGAGTAATATATTTTGAGTATTTTCCGCCAACCACGTAAGTTGCTGTGTTTCAGTTGTAGGTACTTACTACGATTTATCTTTATTTACAATATTATAATCTATTACAAGATTTTATTTTTGTGAAAGTCAAACTAATAAGTAAAAACAATATTTCTACATACAGTATTAAATTCAAATAATCTTATTCTAATACATTAATCTCAGATTTCACTTAAATATATTGAACGAACCAAACTATCACACTAACTTCAAAAATGTTAGCCACTAATCGAGCATCTAAAGTAATTTTAATTAAATTTTCATAATCTACTGCTAGATATCCCGCTGGCCTTTCTTTAACTTTAAATGAATTTTGTAGTGAATAATTAACTTTGTTTTCCAAACAGAGAATTTATTTGTTTCCATAGATTTATTTCTAACTGTATAAAATATTTATTTAAACATATTTTATCCTACAACATGTTCCCCAGACTTTTCCACAATATTGAAGTTTTGTAAATCTTGCAAGAGAAAATACTGTTTTAGTACTTAGCAAATAATTGGAATATAGGTTATATGAAAGATAATTTGTTTATTTGTATTTTGCTTACATAAGCAATACATCTTATATGTGAAATTTATGGTCAATACTCAGTATTGATTCTGTGTTAAAAATACTACGAAAAAATTAAAAAATAATGTTTAATATAAGAAACCTTGTATTAATCACTGTTTTTTTAACCATGTCTACACCGAAATGAAGCATATGGATCTCCACAATGTGAAGATTGTTTTGATAGCTTCATTTTTACGAGTAATAATCGTCAACTATTAGCTCAACCATTTTGGGTTCATATCCTGGCTACAATACAAACGAGTAAACACAATTTATTAAAAAAAAAAACTTAGTCTTGCTTCTTTTATTTAACAATATCAGATTCTTTAATCAGAGTATATTGACAATATTAACGTTTTGGAGTGGATATGGTTAACTGATTATATATATATATATCGACATTATTTAGGTAAAAGGGCGTCACCCTGAGTTTTTTGAAAACTGCTTTTATTTGAAAATCACAATAAACACGGTGAAATACATGTTCTGTCGAAAAGAATTATGCCAAAAATACCAAACTATTATCAAAATTCAGCTTTAGATTTTGAAAAACGATTGATGTCCTAAGTTTATATGGAAAGGAAATAAGCATTAAACGATAATTTCAATATTTTTTTTTAATAACTTTATTAATCATCAGGTCAAGAAAGTATAACATTACTTTATTGGAGTTTGTGTTAATGTGACTTTGACTAAAAATCATGACAACACGATTTTTGTGCCTTTTGTAAAATTTGTTCCATGAGGGTCACTCTCTTTTACCTGAACACGGTTGATATATATTATATCAAAAAGTGTTTACTGTACTACAAAAAGATCAAGTTTACTCACCTTTACATTGCATTTTTGCATCAAAGTTTTACCATGAGATGTTTCATAATTTTGTGATTTTTTTTTCTATACTTAGTTGGTATAATATGTTAATTAATATAAACCATTCAGCGTGCAAATATAATGAAAACACTATTCATTTTCAGAATAATATAATATATATAATTGATATGTATTCAGGGTAGGCCTTCTCTTTTAACCTCATGTTTCATGAATTGCGTACTTATGTGGATACTGCATAAACCATTAACTGGTGTTTGTACTGAAGGCGGACTTTGTGATTTAACCTCTTATACCTCAAAATTAGGACCGGATTAAGTTCATTAGAACTAAAAAAGCTGACAATTAAACAAGAGACAATTTTCAAATGAATGCGTATTGCAGAATTTGCAGGCTTTTGATTTGAGGCAAATTTTACCTATAGTAGATGACAAATAGCCAATAACAGATAATTTAATTGTGTCATTAAGTTGCAAAATAATTCTAGAAGCTTATTAAAGTTTTGAGTAAATGACAAAAAAGTGTTGCCACTTACAATATTTTTGATTTTTGAAACTTTAGTTCTGAAATAGAGTAGTTTTTGGAAGTGATCTAAATGATAATATAATGAAATAGAACACAATTAAAAAGTGTCACCTGGGTCATTGTATTGATTGAAGTTAACGAGAAAGATGACATTCATATGTCATTTTCATAAAAATTGCCCAGAATGCTTTTTGTAACTAAATTGTTATTCAATATTTCAGTATGCATTAATGTTTTTAGTTTTAATTCAATATTATAAAAATAAGAAGAAAAATAGATCATAAGCATACTGGCGGTACAAAGTTTTGAGCCAAAAAGAGAAAAATATTTTTTAATGTTTGAGTTTCTTATAATATATATTTAACGATAATATGTTAGGGGAACTGGGACAGTAAGTCTTGTTGATATTTTTTTCTCTGAATTTTATATATCCAGAAACACTTAATTTTATTAGCCAAATAATCCATAGATAGCTTAATATGTTTTGTTAGTAAAAAAATATTCAATATTGACTTAATTGGCAGTGACATTTTAATATTGCAGAAAAATTACAAAGAATATGGCTAAGCCTGTTTTACTAGATAGTAAAATTCTATCAAACTGTAATATTTGATAAAAATAGTCATTTTTTGACCTAATGCTTTATGCCAGTATAACGTTGATATAAGAACTATGAAAATTACTTTGTTAGTTTTTTTTATTGAGTAGTAATTATCGAAAACATATATATCAACTCATTGATATCATGTTTGGTTTATTCCTATGAAAACACAAGAAAATACACTTCGTATTTTACGAACTACGAGATTTAACTTCGTAACCTACTGATTTATTAATGAACATACTAATCTTTTTTATGTTTGTCATAATTATAATACTAATATTCCACATATTTTTTCTGTTTTGTGCAGTATTCACAAGTGTCTGCCATAACAGTTTTCTATTGTGAAAAGTATTAATTAATTTCATCAAATTATGGATTTTACGTCTTGCTTCAAATTAAAAGAAAATAATCAGATGGCCAGCTCAAAAAAGGGGTAACCCACGATGAGAGGGTTCTATGATAATCGCAGTTAAAAGTTTTTTACCTATTTAAAAAAATATTGAAGGAGTATGTTGAGTTACCAAAATGAGTTTTAAGGCAGTTATGGATTAAAAAAAAATAACGAAGAAGTGTGAATTAGTTATTACATAGGTTAAAAAAATGTAATTCTATCTATGTATGAGTTATGAATTTTCAACACCACACCCTTCAAATCCTTTCCTTAATCCATGTCACGCCCCTTAGTTGGAGCATATGGACACCACGTACTGCCTCC
>JAPMAG010003078.1:0-10559 GCA_036584685.1 Rhyacophila sp. Rhy_31_5
AATAAACGTGCGCGCTACCAACTACTCTAATGGGAACGTTTTAAATTATAAATGTATAAATTTTTAAAATACTATTTTCGTCAGTTACGTTATTCTCAACTGATCTAATAAAATAACTCTATTCAATAAATTTTCAGTAATGACAAATATTTAAAAAGGGGTCAAACTAAAATAACAATACGGAGAAACCTTCAAGTAGAACCAGTAAATTATTATTATAATAAAATTGTTTTACAATATATTCTGTACATAATCAACGTCTAAGCATCTGTGTTATAAGTTCTCTTTCTCCAGTCATTTAAAACAAATCATTTTTTTTAATCTTTCTTATGATTTTTTTATATCCATCTTTTTCTGTGGCAGCTCACGAGGTAAATGGTTACTAGAGTTCATTCAAATACCTTTTTGAGAACTCTAGATTCGTTACCACTAACAATGCAGTCCGTTCAGCTGAATCGTTTTGACTTTAAACCTGTAAATATAAATTGAACGTTTAACAGTATGTTCTTTAGAATATTTCACGATAATTTTAATTTGTGAATTTGTGAATGTTTATGTTAAAATGATAAATATTAAAACTTTTAGTCTACAAAATTTTGCTGTCAGTTTGTTGAAAAAAATATTTATCTGAATACATTTAGACGTTAGTACTCGTAGCATACCATTAATATATTCGGTAGATGCGGTGCATACTCTATGATATGTAAAATCAAGAGTATTTTTATACCATTTGCATAACAACTTAATCTAGATAATTTTTTAATTGATTTAAGATGTATTACAAGTAGTTAAAACGCTTCCAAAGTTTAATATATTACAGATGCCGTAAGCACAACTCATGCCTATGCGTTTGATTTATGAATGCATATTTCTACCGTAGTCTGCTTTGGACTACCGCTTAGCGGCAAAACGTCAACGGTGCATGGCAGTTTCACTTTCGCATTTCTATGAACGGTTCACTGTTTAATTTGATGCCGCCATCGTTTGGTATTTCCGAAAATTTTAATTTTTCTCATTTATCATACATGTTGTTTTTATATACGATATGACTTTATCATTTCTTTTCATTAAATAAATTTGGTCAGACATTTAACTTGACTTATGTTTATCTACAGTTTTTTTTAAATTTAATTTAAAAAATCTTCAACAGCTACCGCCCATTACTGACTTTTATATACGAGTATATCATTGAGAAAAAGAACATTTGGTAAATCTCATGATATTAACTAAATATTAAGTTTTACTACCAAGGGTTGCTTAGTAATTTACAAACAAACATATTTATTCTATATGTATAATTAAACTAAATTCTAATGGCATGTTTATTTCAAAAATAAGAGGCTTGATATCTGAGGTAAATAATAATTTTAAATTATCATACAACCTTCTTACTTGCACTATTTGAGCAGCGTAATTCATATTAATATTGTTGTGCTAAAAATGCTTTCCGTTTGTTATTTTGCTTAACGTAAAGCTTTATTTTAATTTTCAAAAGAAGCAGTTCTTAACTCCTGCAAGCAATCGATATTGAGCCTGTTTAGATAAAAAGGTGTAACCTACAGTTTTTTGAAAAGTGCTTTTACTTGAAAATCACAATATACACATTCTTTCAAAAAGGAATTGAGCCAAAAATGTCAAATTATTATCAAAATTCAGCTTTAGATTTTGAAAAAAGAACGATTTACTGAGTTTGTACGGAGAATAAAAAAGCATTTAATATCAATTTTCATGATTTTTCCTTAATAACTTTCTTAATTATCATATCAGAAAAAAGGAACCACCAGTTTGTTGGTTATCATGCACTTCAAGTTTGTGTTAATGTGACTTGACTAAAAATCATGAAAACACGTTTTTTGTGCCTTCTGTAAAATTTGTTCTGTAAAGATTACTCCCTTTACCTAAGCATGGTCGATATGTAAATAGTTAAAAGGCGAATAATGATTCACTGCATCCTTATCAAATGAACCATCCCTCGATTCAATTAAGGGTCATCCCCGAGGGCATCACGGATCGCGATGCGTCACGGAAGCAAGAAAAAGCTAAATAAATCACCGATAAATAAACCTATCAGGTTCGGACGACAGAGCACAAAGTTGCTAGTCATGGACGCGTCTAGAGTCTAGACGACTTGTTAAATAAATCATTGAAGTCGAATTTCAAATTGGAGACATATAAAAACTCAACGACGTGGAAATGATTTAGCTTCCCTCGCAACAGCAGTATTCTCTTTACATATCGCTTTACATGTTTTTTAATGGCTTATGCTAATGCTAGATATTTTAAATTTATGTGAAATTAGTCTTTATGATAAGAATAAAATAACTTATCTTCAAAAGTATTTTAATGCAAAAACAATCTGTAAATGCATGGTCGCCCACAATATTAAACGAAAAATGCCTGCATGTGCGATTTTTTCCTGATCGGGAGTTGCAAGATCAAACAACAAAATTAGCAATATATTTAAGTTATTTATGAGACAATCTTAATTGTGTGTCTAATATTTTATTACTCGCAGTATTCTCTATAACTCCCACAATAATAAAAATTCTTAACACATCGTCGTCAGGAAACGTAAAAGTACCTTTTTACTAATTATGCATGAAAGGTGGAAGACGTATAAATATATTTTTTTACATTGTTGATCAATTGTGGGATACATATCTATAAAAGCGCGTTTGTATTGGAGATAAGTCTTTAACATGTCTTAGAAAGCCCGAATTTTTAATTTCTTTGAAGTCAAAATCTCTTTATATCGACTTAATCTATGTATTTAAAATGTATTTGATATCTTGATATTTTTGATGAATACTTTTATTTTGATGTAAATAAACGTACTGTTTGGAATTTTACAGTATAAGTATAGTTAGAAAATTTTACATAACCAACCATCATTTGATGAAATAAAAAAACTTCGTTTTTAAGCATTGTAGCAAATTAAATTGTTACTAAATGTATCATTTAAATTTAATAAAAATATTAACCAAAATAGTTTTTATAATTTTAATAAAATCCATAATTTCAATCCTTTTCTTTCTTAATCTACAATAAGTAAATGTTTTCTAACTCAAATCAATATCCCTTCTGTAATAAATGTGTGGAAAACTATTAATTAAGTAAAAGTTAATTAATTATCTTTCATTTCGTATTTTAAATATCATTAATAATTTTCCTTTAATATTGTTTTCATTATCAGATCAGGAAAAACAACATCAATTCATTGGTCATCATGCACTTCAAGTTTGTGTTAATGTTACTTTGAGTAAAAATCACAAAATAACGTTTTTTTGCCTCCTATAAAATTTTCTCTCTGAGGGTTAATGTTTTTTGCCTAAACACCATCGATATATTATGTTTATATAGAATATGATATAGAAAGTATGATTTAAGCTTCAAAATAAAAAAAAATATTCACATTGTATAATGTTTATTACATAGTTTTTTTTCTAAAATTTAACGTTTTATATTATTAGTATTTCCACCATATACTCGTAAGTCTATATGTTAGCATCTTAAAAAGGTTAACCTTCCGCAATATTTTCTGGTTTAGTATACAACACTAGATGCCATTTAAAAGTAGTGAAAAGATATGACAGCGAACCTTGCTTAATATCCGGTCTGAGTGAATCGAAGGCTATATTGACGTTTACTTAAAACAGGTTGTACTACCAGAGTGACTAATGTCAACACCCGCAAACAAGTTGCAGGAGAAAGGGAAGTAAAAGCCTTGTAATAAAACTTCAAAATAATAATAATTTTACTGTTTTATTACTGAAAAATAATAAAAACTATAATATATTATCTAAGAAAATATATACAGGTGGGTGGCAGATAAAGATTGATGCATCAAGTAGTTCAAAAATCTTCATAATTAGTATTCGTACAACATCATATACAAATAGTAGTCAATAATATAAAATATAAGACAGGGGTAGAAAATTTATTCTTTTAAAAGCTCTATGCAGCCGACTCAGCGACCCAATATTACTTAATTATCTAATAATCTGCTGGAATCAAATAATTCATGTTTTAAATTTTGAATTATCAAAGTAAGGTGGTACGGCTATAGGCGATATGAGATATTAAAATAACGTGACACGCAAGTTTTCATCACATTCAAAGTGACGAAAAGACGTTGGAACTGGTTTGGTCGCATGGGGAGAATGTTCAAAACGCGTTTAAACTGAGAACGCTACTTCGACAAGCCAACCAGTTTCCGTCGTTTTCTGAGACTGATGAATACCATTTGCAGAATATGAGGGTAAGGTGAAAAGTTTTCGGCCAGACAATGAAAAACTGTGATTTTCAGTTAAAAAATAATTTTATTCTTCTACATAATCTTCCTCGACTTTAACACACTTGATCCAGCGCTTCCTACATCAATATTCCTTCCCGGAAATGAGAATTTGGAAAGCTGTGAAAATATTCACCTACAGCCCTCTAAACTTCTTTATTGGATGCAAAGAGCTTCCCAGAAACAAATGTCTTCAAGTTTGGAGTCAGAGGATGCCAAATTAAAAAAATAGGGGGGATGCCCGAGCAAATCGTATCCCAAATCTCGCAATTTTTCCGTCGCTAACACACCCTTGTACAGGTGCGTTGTCTTGGTGAAAGATGATTTTTTTCTTCTTTAAGTCAGGCCTCTTTTCGTGAATTTTGCCATCCAGCTGGTCAAGAAGGTTAGACTAATATTCGCCTGTTTGTTTCTGGCGTAAAATGATGGACCTTGTCTCATCTATGGTGACAAATTGCCGCACAAAATTGGTTGGATCTCTATTGAATCGGTCCAAAGATTGCTGCAAAAACCCTTTGCGCATTTGCTTTTGATCGGCATTCAGCAATTGCGGCATCCATCTTGGGCAGAGCTTTTGCATCCCTAATTCTGAGTGCAACATGTTTTTTACCCTTTTTTCTGATATCTCCATAGTCTTTAACATGATATCATGCACTTTTTTGATGGTTTACGGTGTAGTTGCAGTTTTTGGCCGTCCTTCACGTGGGTCATCACGTAAATTAAGCTGTCCACTTTTTAACGGTTGGCATGGCAGGACCAAAGTCCCCGTAAACATTTGTCAACTTTGGATAATTTTTTAGGGGCTAATCCATCAAAAACGAAGAATTTATGACAGCCCAATATTCAAGTTTATCCATTTTATACGAAAAACACGCAATAAGTCTACTGCAAAAATTCGTGTAAACAAACTACTTCTGATAACAAGTTGAAATTTATCATACAAACTAATGACACGTGCACTCAAGCGGTAAACGTATATTTTCGATAATCGAATCGCCATCATGTGTCAGGCTGAGAACTTTTCACCTTACCTTTATATTTAGCGAAATTACTGGAAGTTGGCAAAGCATGGGAAAATGCAAGAAGACTGGATAGCGACAGGGACTCGTGAAAGCAACATGTGCTGTCAATATGCTCCGTTTAAGGGACGTAACATGGTTAAAGAAAAGAACGTATACTACTTCACTATTTCCCTTATAAATAAATTTACATAAAAAACGCACCAACAATTTAAAAATATATTCAGTACAACTTATATTTTCGTAATAATATAAACTGTATATATCCACCGTGTTAAGGTGAAAGGGTTTTATGACATTTTACTTTATATTGCAATATTTCATATCAAATAAGTAAAAAAAAAACTGTACTAGTTTGGTCCCATTAGTGACGTTATTTGTATTTGACAAAGATGCTACACAAATTATGCGTTGGTTCATAAATACTGATATAATATCATATCGTATTTGCAGATATGATGAATAAATTTCCAATGTTTTGATAAAAAAAATATCTATTAAAATCAGGAGTAGCCAATCTTTTACAAACCATATGCCATTTTTTTCACATACGAGTTCAAATGCACCATACACCTCAAACACAATTTCTACTGTCTTACATTCATGGGTGGGGTTGATGATAATAATATAGTAATACTGTAGGCACAAGGATGCAATGCGCCGCTTGCAATTTTCCAATGCGTTACATTTGACGCATGCTCCATCGGTTGGCCACCCTTGTATTAAGTGATGTACTGTGTTATTTTTCTTTTGATTTTCCAGATGAAATTTTTTCTCTTGTGTTTCATCGGTTAAAAAACATTTTCAAACAAAAAAACTTTGCAAGTCATATTTACTCACATTTCATATACATATCGACCCTATTTAGGTAAAATGGCGTAACCCTCAGTTTTTTGAAAAGTGCTTTTATTTAAGAATTACACACAATGTACACAACCAAAAACGCGTTCTGTCAAAAGAAATTAAGCCAAAAATGACAAATTATTATCGGAATACAGTTTAAAGATTTTGAAAAAAGGAAGATTTATTAAGTTTTAATGGAAAAGAGTAAAACGTTAAACGTCAATTTTAACAATTTTACTTTTAAAACTCTCTTAATTATCAGATCAGGTAAACGAAATATCAATTTATTGGTCATCAAGTATTTCAAGTTTATGTTTGACTTTAAATAAAAATCATTAAAACATATTTTTTGTGCCTCCTGTAAAACTTGTTCTGTGAGAGTTACTCACATTCACCTAAGCACGGTAGATATATACAGTTTATATTATTACGAAAATATTAGTTGTACTAAATATATTTTTAAATTGTTGGTACGTTTTTTTATGTAAATTTATTTATAAGGGAAAATGTTAGTGATAGTCATCACGATAACATCTCTGCTAAAGTAGGTTTAATTTTCACTTCGAAACTGCAAATAAAATGATACCAACTTATATATGCAAACTAAATCAACAAAAATCTCTGAGTTTATTTTTGTAAAAATACAATTTTAGACCTACAGTTTTATATAGGTATGCGAGAGAGAGAAAAACGAAATACAAAAATCACATCTCAGCCTTCATAACATTGTTTATCAATCAAAAAGAGCACAGTATTTCCGCCCACTTCGTATAGTAATAATATAAAAGAATATTGTCTCCCAAATCAAATTATCCTCGATTTTCCGGAAAGAACAAATAAAACTTGCCCGTTGGTGACCCCTCTCTACGAAGAAAGTTTTTTCGCTTCACAGAGGAAAATTGTATATATTATTATTTTTGCGTTGTTATTTTGAATTCAAATCGTACAGTATTTGCAAAAAAATGTATGTCGTGTTGTATTTGTAAAAACTCTTTTTTTATATTAGTTTACAATAACTATATCCGAAACTATTACAGCCTCTAACTGGATAATTTCTAAAATGATATTAAAATTCAAATAATATTCTATCTTTTTTTTAACCATGTCCGCTCCGAAACAAAGCATATGAATCTCCACAATGTGAAGATTGTTTTGACAGTTATTAATTTAAGTTACTATTTTTTTCATTCGTACCCTGCCTACATTTGTAACATTTGCGACCACCACGGACTTCGAACCCGTGAACCACGGCTTGTGAGTCAGATGTCACTATCCACTCATTCATCAGGGCGTCACATATACACATAATTAATATAATTCTGATAATATAACATATTCATACATAACTCTTCTTCCTTTACTTTCACATTTCATCTTTTAGCCAAACCATTTATCGCATCCACGCATTTCTGTCTCCCACCAGACTTATTGCGTTCTCTCAAGTCATGCCGGCATTTCGTATAATATATACACTGTACATATATGAGATATGTAATTAATTCAATACTCGACTAAAACAACATAATGAAGAAAAAATTGAGCATCTAAGATTTTCGAATTCTTTATATTATTATATGTATCGACATAATCTATATTCGTCGCTCTCATATGTGAGTGGATAACATAATAACGACTTAAGAGCTGAAGTGTTGAGTGGAAATTCCTTACCTTGGAAAAATTTTATAGGTTTTTTCATGTGTATTTGAAATCAGTACGTAGACCAAACTTTTTGAGTAAAAAACTGACAATTATTACGCGTAAAACATCTTTTTAACAAAAGCTTTATATTGTAAAAATCCATATGTTTCATTTCAGTGCGGTCGTAGTTAACAGAATACTTTGTAATAAATATACATTGTTATTCAATAAATGACGATTACATTGTAAGGAGTCTCAAATGATAAATTTAATGTTTAAAACCTCTAATTGCATTTAGGTTCACGATTTATAATTGCCTTGGTATAAAAACGTGCAGATTTAATAGGAATCAAAGAATTTTTAAATATTAGAGTATTATCGATAACACTTGTTTGAAAACGGATATGTTTGAAGATTTTTAAAAATCGATCAACTAAAATACTCATAAACATGAAGGTTTAACGATCCTCTAATTAGCATGATTAGTTTGTTCCTTAATAATCAATCGCTCGCTACCAGAACCTAACAAGCTAAATAAAATTCGTCGAAATGAATAACCTATAATCATTAAAAAAAACTAACGTCTCCTTTTTTTTAAGAATTCTATGTATAATAGAACTAAGAAAAATGATTAATATTTCTATTGGCGACATGACAATAGAAACATTACAAGAAACAAAAAACACGTAGACAAAGAAATACTTAACCTCTCCAGAGTATGGACGTACATGTACGTTAAATCACAATGCTCTTAAATGAGTATGAACGTATAGGTACGTCCAGCATCGCGTAATAAATTTTAAAATATTTTTATGGTAAATAAGTATTTTTCTGCAATATATCTCTATATTGTATGCATTTAGTTAAAAATAAAATTCAAATTTAGATTCATGAAAAACTTCCGCCACCACTTTGTGGCCATAGTAATGAAATCCACTCATAGAAAAGTTAATATCATTAAATATATATACATATGTACATATATATTTATGAAAACAATTTAGTATCTACGTATGAATACGTCATTAATGTAAACCAGGTACAAATATGTATAAATAATACAAAAAATATAGGAAAATATTTTGTGAGATATAATTTATAATAACTGATTTTTTATTTCAGATCCGTTCAAAGAAAGAGCATAATATGCAACATTATAATAACTGTTCAATCGTTTTTGCTTGTAATAGTTATTTTAATGGAAAACTATTAACTCCACCATTTGTGTTCATAATCGAACTCCAAATTCAAATAAATAACATTTGAAAAAAAAGTTGACTAGCTACTAATTTTGAACATGTAATTCTTGAATTGATAGTTGCTATGCTGTCCACTGACCTACTGAGAACGACTGATATAGTATACAATTATTTAGCATAATTTAAATTGTATTAATATTTTACCATAGTAACTTTTTGCTTGTTTTATTACGAGTACTTTCATAGATATATTATTCTACGTTGAATTTATATTCGAACATAATAACGTGATGCAATTTATGGCAGGTTAAATTTATTTAGTTGTACCATACATTTTGCTTTAATATAATTATTATTTATGGATTTCATGTCTGCCTTAAGATGAAACATGTGGTACCTTTATAGTATAATCTGTTATTATCAGTTGTTTTTACGGTTATTTTTTAGTTATCGATTGTTTGCTCAATCGTTTTAAACTGGCTAGAAATACAAATGAAAAAAACACTTGAAAAAATTTTGTGACCAGTATATGATTCAATACTGTAATGCTCGGATTCTTAGTCGTATCTGCTGTGCACTGGTCTATAAAAGCATATTATATCTTTATATTAAACGAAATTTTGTAATTAAATACTCATTAGTTGAATTAAGTTATGCGCTATTTGGTCAATCGAGGAAATCCTACGTTTCAGTACGCAAGAAAAACTTAATGTATAGAGAGCGTTGGTAATAAATTATTAAAAAATAGTCCTCGAATTTATAACACAACAGTTAATGTATTTTCAGATTATCAGTGCCACAAAACAGTTATCTACATTTATTTTCTAACTAAAACAGCGACCAACTTCTTTAAATTAAATGTTTATATTGCTTTTTAACAAGCGTTACATTTAAAATGCTTAAAAGTATTTAGGAAGTCAATTGAGTATTTGGTACAAAGTTAACTGTAATATTCAAAGAAATTATTTATTACTGCAATATTATAATGAAAAATAATACACGTTATGAAGAAATGAATCACAGGAAATGTCTACATTATGTGTTTTATACATTCGTTTTGTTATATATTATTAATGTAACGGTATGCAGAGTAAACAAAAATTAAATACATCAACATACGAGTATTATATGCCACGGGGTATTTTTTAGATATATCTCGAGATAAAGCAGTAAAACTTGAAATAAAAATATGTACTTGTTATAGTACATCCACTTTGTAATATAAAATATCGGAAGGAAGCTATAAAAGCTCTTGAGCAAGTATTAAGTTTGCACAGGACTTCCATTTTGGTATTCGACAGATGATTTTGTTTGATGTTGCCCAGCCTCCATGTGATTGACGTCGAACGTTTTCTTATATTTCCAGTGCACTTGTCTCTTTACAAAAAGCCTATCCCAAGGGACATCTTTTCTTACAATACTCATTTATGGAAGATATCAGCTGCAAAGAAACACTTTTGCATTTTATTCTTTAAGCTAATTAAACCAATTTCATTGGCTAAAATTTCCTCCTAAAAATACTATTGTCGTCCTCGTTAGGCTACTTTGTAGCGCGTAAGCCTAACAAGC
>JAPMAG010003079.1:0-10559 GCA_036584685.1 Rhyacophila sp. Rhy_31_5
GGATCCCCGCATGGTAGGCGTGCGCGCTACCAATTAGTCTAATGGGGACGACAATATGTAATATTTATCAAATACTAAATGAAAAAATAGACAGCAATAATTATCGCATCGATACGCGTAAACATTAGGTTTGATTCTATAAATTAAAAAATGTTTATTAATTATAATATTATAATCTAATGTAATATTCGAACAACGATTTTAACATTTTTGCTCATATTTATTATTGAATATAATATATTATATATGATCATGCATTTATAAAAAAGATTTCTTCAGTTATTAACAACGCCTCACTATATGTTATTGAAATAAATACAACATGTTTTATTTTATATATTTTAACATATTTTATTATACCATGCTAGTCGCATGTGGATAAAATTTTGACTGGAATATTCGCTTTTATTTTGCGATTGTTGTTTTATCGTAAAACTTCCAATAAAGTGCCTTTCCAATCGAGTGACGCTAATTTGGTGACCGATAACCATTTAAAACGCGTGATCCATGTAGCGACTAATGAAGTAGAAGATCAAAGGTTCTGACCATTTGTTATGTTGGCGAGTTTAGTTGTTTCTTTCCATCTAACAAAACACAAATAGAATAAACGTTTCCAATTCGTAAATTCTGAGTCCACAAAATCAATAATCAAATTTGATTACATTCTGTCAATTATATTTGATTGTGTGTCGTTAAAATGATGTTTCTTGTCTCGTAAAAAGTGTCAACGTTCACTAATACTAATAAATCACGAATGGAACTACATTGATTTGAGTTTTATTCGTTTTTTGAAGGTGTTAACATTATTTTATACTCTTTAATGATTCCCTTAGTTTATATGTATTTTATATTTTTATAACATTATGTATTTATTGACATAATAAAAATTGTCTACCTATTAGGATTAAACCCAAGTAAAAAACTTACTTTTATATATTCAACGTTTAGATAATTCACTATAAATTAATATTTATGCTTCTTACTAATAACATGAAATATTTTTTTACAACAAAATGGTGTAATATAACACATAAATAACAAAACATATGCAATATAAGTTATTTACACTAATCTTTTAAACCACAAAAAATATTATAATTTTATTTCTTGACTTTAAATCATATATCATAAGACACTTTATTCAACATTAGTTTAAAGTTATCATATTTTCAAATAAATTACTTATAGTTACATCACCTTATTATTAATATTATCAAGAACAATATCATCGTATTATTTTAAATATTCGTATTTTCTATATGTGCGTATATGTAAATAAAATTGATTTAAAACTTAAATTACATATATTATTAGTCTTGCGTCTCAACAGATTCGAATCAGATCCTACACGTAAGACACGTGTTTTGAACATACTTATTTTATATTTATCATTTATGCTTAACAATATTGTAAAAATATAGAGCTTATTCTAGCATAAATTATTATTTTTGCGTAAATAATATAAGATTTATGAATTTCGCTAACAAAAAATAAGGAAAAATCTCTGTAACTCAAGGTGGGCTGAATAAAATACGCCACGGGCAGCAAAATTTACCGATTTGCGTATTTTTCGAATCTCGACCTGTTTTTAGCATATAAGTATTTCGTATTTATCGCCAAATACAAATGAATTTATAATATATATATATATATGAACATTCATTTTTAAAAAAATATTTTAATAAAATTATTATTCAGTTTATAGAAATTTGAAATGTATAAGATTAAAGAAAATGGTTGGTTTTTAATTATGTTTTTAAAAAATCTAAATCTAAAAAAAACTGAATATTATTCTTTCAGTATTAAATTTTTATATTTCTAATTTTTTAGATATTCTGATCCTCCTGCAATTAACAAGATTGACAAAATTATTTTATTATATTAAAACCCTTATTAATTACGACTAGTAGTTGCTGACAGATTAAGTCGTTAAATTTGACAATATATTTTATATTGCCTGAGTATGCATAGAAACTCTATCGTTATCTATTAATGATACCTAAACCTATCGACTTTGGGTTTACTTCTAAAACTATCGTTTGAAGAAAACTTTACAACGCGTTGCTTCGTTAACTTTTGTAATATCGTACTTATATACATCTAACTTGTAATATAATTAATACTCTGTACTATAAATCTTCGATGGAAAGCCTTTATATTGAAAATATAATATAGTTTTATACATTTTTCCATTAACGTATTTTACAAAAATCAATCACAACATTTGAACATTAAAACATCTGTTGAAAATGTTGTAATACACAAAACCGGTCTTGATTTTTTTTTATTAATATATATGTTGAAAATTTATATAAAACCTAGGCAGGCAAAATATTCGCATTAAACTAACTCTTAAACTTTCTCTCTATCCTCTAATTTAGAGGCGGGCACATTTTTTAGCCATCGGGCCACATTGTGGAATTTTGAACGCGAACCACGTTCATGATGAAAATTTGACCACGGGCCAGATTTAAAAAAATTAAAATCAATATTTTTTAGGCCAAAACGTGTACCTATCGTGTAATTTAGAGAAAAAAAAATATTTGACAGGAAACGATCCTAAAACTAACCGAAAATGTTTTTTATTATATTTTTTAATTTAGATTTTTTGTTAGGCTAGTTAGTAGAGCGTATGCCTATCAAGCGGGAATCTCGGGTTCGAGCCTCGGGCTAGTTGCAAAAAAATTTCAAGTGTTTATTTATTTATAATGTAACCAGGACACGAATCGAAAACGGCTGAGCTTATAATTGACAATTATTACTTGTAAAAAACTGTCAAAACAATCTTAATATTGTGAAGATCCATATGCTTCGTTTCGGAGCGGATATGGTTAAAAGAAGAATATTTTTTTAAATTATAGTAGTTCATAAAGTGCTTCGCGGGCTGGATAAACTTTCAGGATAGGCCGGATCGTCTCACGGTCCGCCCTTTGCTCAGCTCTGCTTGAATTAGTATTTTATTTACGTTCGTTGATAAAAAATACTCTCATTCAACATAGAAACTATTATTTTAATATATAAAGCGGGTAATAAAATTGAAACGTAAATCATTTAATTCAATTCTGCCGTAATTATTATTCATGCTAAAATTATATTTAAGCAATATTTATAACAGTATTTTTCATTATGATGATTTCGTAGACACATTAATAGCACATTCAGTGAATAATACATTTTATTTTCACCAGAATTTTCTCTTCGTATTAACCATTCGTAGTTATTTTGCAGTAAAATATCACCAACTGCGTATCTAAGCTATATAAAAAGTAAATTACATTACTTAATAGAATGCATAAATTAGTTTACGGACGATAAAAACTGCGAGAATTTTTTACTGATTTCACCAGACAGAGCATGTGGCAGTAGTAAAAGCCCTTTTATTTAATCATACATTATTAATATTATAATTATATCATTACTTAATACGTAACTTTTTGTTTTCATAGAAATGAAATGTGTTAAATACAGTTTTACCTTACTTTTACTCAATTATTTATCAAAGAACTTTTATTTACGTATGTCAAATTTACACTAGGTTAATTATTATAAAAACTCCTATATTCTTTGCATCTACAGTTATATTTATTTATTGCCCCAATAATTTTCACTCCAATTAAAATTCAAATCGAATTGGTTCTGTGTGGCAAAAGTACACACAGAAAATCCTTTGAATTGTCGTACCGCAGGCAAGGTACGAGTATCAGGATGCCAGTAGAGCCAGGTGGAGGAACGTCGTTTCCGAGGACCGTCGCCCAACCGCATCTGGGTCACGGAATCCACTTCATCAATATTCTAATGGCGGAATCTATACCGACTTAGCGGACGCGTCTTGTCCGCCTGGTAAAGGTACACGTTCAACCTCTATATGTGTGAACACATTTGTGCGGCTTACCACCACCTCACACTTTACACCGTAAATATTACATACTCAGGGGTCGACTCTTTTAACCTCAAGTCTGAAAGTTAGTTTTTTTCAAAACCCGCGTTTTTACGACGTCACGCGCCGCTAGCAAGTAACGAATTTTAAGTACCATTATATTTCGGGACCTAACAAATCATTTGTTTTTTCCCACCACTCATTTATAACCTATTATTATGCATATAACAACAGATCAATGAACCATTTCAGGGATTTTAAAAACATTTTGTAGTTTTTTTTTTAAACTTATACATTTCTTTATTTATGTTTAATAATTCTATAAGAAATTACTGTGACGATTACTTTATAAGAATACAGTTAACGGATTATCGCCTTCAACATTATGTTAAACATAATTAAATCTATGAACAAATATTGCATTATACACATGAATGTTAATTTTAACTATCCCTAGTACATGCCAAATAGCGGCATTTCAAAACATCATTTCTTAGCCTAAATCTGCCAATATTTAAAAAATATATATTCTTCATTATTATTATAACTAATTATTATATTACCTAGTAAACAGCGTACTTATTCATTCAAAAATCTATCCAAAGTCTCTTTTTTCATACTCGTATATCATACTTTTGTCTGTACAATTTACCAAATATATCCCAAGTTTTTTTTCTAGGCACATCTATAATGACAGCTTTCAAGAAAATTTAAAAATGCTCTTTCAGTGAAAAGAAGTCTTTCTATTTTGATAAATCTTACAGCCATTTTTCCAACTAGTTGCTTTTGTCACAATATTATATAACTACACATATTGAATAACTAATTTCATACTAGTGAACGTCTACCTAAGATTTAAAAATCGCTTATAAAAAATAAAATGTAAAGACTGGTTTTACAGTAAAAATAGAAAAGCATATAATTAATGATAATACTAAAAAAGAATATATTTGTCAGCAAATCTGGTCAGATTGTATATCTTTTTCTCATAATTCATTTTTAGGCGCGCGGCTTAAAAATCCGACCCCTGGTTATCACGCCTACACATTCAATGCAAACCATTCGTACCTCCGACCAGCAGACCCCGCAAATAAAATGGGAAAATTGAAATAAATCCTAAGTGTTTACGGTTGATTTGTACACCCGAGATGTGTGTTAAAAATTTCATTCTTTATCTTGAAACATATTTCTTCAAACCGTATTCATCGTAAATCTCAAATCTTGTAACGAAGTGTAGAGCTATTAAATAGTAACTGATGTTTTAATTTTTGGGTTGACTATTACAAAACAATGTTTATAATGCGTTAATTATGTTTATTTTAAAAATAGTTTGTTGGGTGGACGTCTTAAATTATTAGATTTATTGTCGATAGAAGATTAATTACGTTTTCAAATTATAGTTTGTTATGTAACTTGTTTCACTTCCAGATATAATATGTAAAATAAAAAAGCGGATTGACGGTTTTACTTATATACTGCTTTGCATCGGTATATCACTTGCTAACTTGCCATACATGCTATAGACACACCGATGTACACTATTGTTTTTTTTTATATTACTTTTTCGTTTTCATCATATAATAAAATACTGACATCCACCAAAGAAACGTATTACATATATGAAATATATAATAATATAGAAAAAAATCTAATATATGATATTAGGGTTAACATAACAATAATAATAACCATGATAATTTATATGTAAATGTGAGATGAAGGTTATTTGATATATAAAATATTTTATCATACTCGTAAATATGCAAACTTAAATTGTTTCAAAAATATTGCATTTTTATGACAAACTTCACTACTAAAGCTCTGGAAATATTCCTAAAAAATGTACAGGATATATGTTCAATAAATTAAGGCTAGCGATGTTTGAAAACCATACATTATCAAAAATGTACGTTTTCATGTTTGTAATGTTATACAAGGAAAAAAACCGCATACTTCTCAGTACTAGTAGAAAACGCAGAGATATGATAATAATTCGACATTAAAACTAACATAAGTATTGAAAAAAAACTTTAATTTATTAAAAAAAGAAATATTATAAGGTTCTAATTTTGGTAAAAAATCAAACTTGCCGGATTATGACAATATGTCTGGCACAGAAAAGGTTAAATATTACATAAAAATGTTTTCGGTGTTTTGATTTCAATTTAATATACAATTCTTTAATAGAATCGAAGTTAATGAAGCCTTTTTTATTATTATACGAGCGTAATAATTTAGTAAAACAGGAATATTGCGCTGTTTGCCAAATAACGTACAATTTCTGTACGGTTCCATGCCATGTATACTATATACAAGTTTATTCATTAATTACCATCACTCGTAAAACAAAATTTAATTAACATTATAATAATTTCAAAGTGTCTGCTTTTCTTGTATCGGTTTAACATAGAATCAAATATGGGCTAGCTGGTTTGGAACACTACACATCTAGGTCAAAATGACAATATTAAAACACAAAATTACATTTCCCTTTTACGCGTAACATTGGATTTCACTGGGATACTACCGCATTAAACTTTTTAATATCGTGTTTGTAAGCACGTTCTACCTTGCGACAAGTATAAAAAAAGTTTTAAATGTTTTAACCATATTGGTTAGGGCATTAAAATATGAAGTTGCCTCACATTATTTTTTAATTACATCTTTACTTTAAGCACTCTTCAACAGACTGTTAAGAGATTGGATTTGGTCATGATATTGTTATGAATATATAAAAACTGAATATACATTGAAGCATATTGCACGCAAGTAGACTATTACACGATGTTTAAATTAATATTTTCCGTTCAATACATTCAAAAAACTTAGATAATTTATTGTAAATAATTAATTATTAAATATCAATAAACTATGATAAAGCGTTTATCAATGACTTATTATCTTTCTCGTGTATATTATAAGTATATCTTATTCTTTTGATTCTTGGGATAGAATTAAATATTGTATTATCACCAATGCGCCATCAAAACAAACAAATCTTGAATTTAAAAGTAGTTTAACAATCTGTTACTTTTTTCAATGAGATTATAAAAACTGCCAGTTTAATGTATTTTGTACCATTTTCACTTTTCGTATGCGCCTATTTATGTATTAATACCGATTAAAATATTCCAAGTATTTCAAATTAAAGAGAACACATGTATATGAAATAAGTTCTTATTTAAACCTTAAAATTTAAATGTTTTATTATTATTATATATTTAGTGCTTAGTGCTATATAAAAAAATTCCATAACGAGCCATATTCATGAAGACTATTTATGTTAGCAGATTTTGCTATTATAAGCTGTTAATAATCGTTTCAATATATCGAATATATTTTTTTATAACTATGTTATATACACGTGAATAAATAAATCAAGGTTAAAAATTTGTTACGATCCACAACCACGTGAAAATACAACCATTAAACATCTATGGGCAATAAAGTGAAACATTAGAATTTTTTTTAAAATATACATTAAAATTATCGTCCGCTTAAGCACTAAAAGAAATAATGATTATTTTGAAATAGCGCTACAAGCGCCGTATTAAATAAAATATTTATTACTAATTTAAATAGTAAAAATGGTGAGTTTGAATACTTTTTTATGATTATTCTGAATGATTTTTATAAAATGTTTGAAAAATTACATAGCAAATATGCCTAAATATAATATTTTCAATTCTATTTACCGTTCATTTTTTGCTCAGTCATGTTTTAATAATAATTTGAAATAAAATATTTACTATATTACATTACATGAAAATATACTAAAATATCAAATTAACATATAAATAAAATAGCAATTTACGTAGATTTACATAATCATTATCTTAATACTGACATTGACTAGTTTCGTGAAATCCTTCGAATATCAAACATTGTCATCTAAACGTACTCATTATGAAACGAAATCGCTCTAAAGCTGAGGATAAAGTTGTAAGTATGCTACTAGAGAACGTTATTTTGGGGTTCAAGACAGAGGACAAGCAAAAGTTTGGCGGCTTTATAGGGAAAACTGTAAATGAAACGTTCTGGACTAGATATAACCACATACTCTAACGAGGGTATTATGTACGGTAAAACTTAATGACTATTTGATTATCTTTTGATAAAATTAATTTCAAACAATATACATATTTGAAAAATCCTTTGCTCATTTTTATGCATATTCTAAACTATTGCTTCATTGAGTAAAAATATTAAAATCCAACGAGTTTAAAGTTACCAGCTATCATAAATGTATAAAACATAAAGTTTTTTTCGGTTAATATTTGTTTTAAATCAACGCAATGATGTATTTATTACTTGAGTCAAGATTTTTTTCAATAACTAAAAAATTTAAATAAAAAATGAATGTATATACATATAAAAATAACCATTAGCATTATTAAAGAATTATCGATTTTCCGTTAATGTTTTCAAACGTACAAAAACAAGTGTTTTATATTATGAAATCTTTTAATGTTCTTTTAACTCTACACTGTATATACGTCTACGTAATTGAGAGACGTTAAAATGCTTAAAGCAAACTTATTCAAATTTTCTTGAACACATTTTGAAGCAAAAGTTAATTTCTACTCGAAAATTTATGGCATACGGAGTAATATTGGATTTCTATTACACTTACTTAAAAACTTACTATAACACTATTTATAAAAATATGCTAAACTATCTGCTCATTTTAAAGTGGTTTATTTACCATGATAAAATATTAATATATATGCCTGAGCTACATGAAATATCATGGAAGAATTTAATTAAATTGTCTTCTATGTGCATCATCATTTTAATAATATCATGGTACAGTATCATATAAAGAGAACACACCTACATCATACTCGTACATTGTAGGTTGTAGCAGAATACATGGAATTTATTTGACAAGGATAAATACAGGTAGGCAGTTGGTATATTATGTTTTTCAGATCGCTTTTTAAATACGTTGTTCGATTTGGTTATGCTATTGTGATCTATTCTTCCCGAAAATATAACTCTTCTCAACTGCGAAAAAAGCTTCCGATATCAGCACACGTACTCATTTTTTATCAACATCGTTGAATTTCCTTTAGAAAAACATTCATCCGTGATACTGATATCGTTGGAGCATATACATATACACAGTACTATCAAATAAAAACGTATTACGATGAAATTGCCCTTAGGGTACATTCTAATATATGCTTTAAACCATTGAATATTATCGTGGATTCGGGTATTTCAAATTTTTTTCATAAGTTTAGGTAATGGAAATATAATCGTTTTAATTAAGGAATGTATGATAATTGATCCATAATATAATTAAAATATTAATTTTCATAAATTCTTAAAAGCGATTGCAATAAATACATACTCATTGGATTACACGCTGTGAAGTTACTAAAAACTAATAGTTTTTATTGCAAAATCAAACTAATGCTAACATTAAGATTAATACATGTGTTGTGTAAAAGATTTAATTGACTAATAAAATTATACCATAACAAATTATCGTTAGTATATTAGCTAAAATTTATATTTCTTTTAAATAGATTCTATGAAAAAATATTGACTATCACACTTTGCCTCTTGCAAAAATATGAAATATTTGGTTGCATTTCAGCCAGTATTTATTTTAAATAGCATTTTTTTAAATCGCCATACAATAGAAATGTGAGTGAATTGATTATTTTATATTATTTAAACACTAATAAATGTTATTTAGTAAAGATTTAACACCTTTAACTGAACATCCAAACACATTAAATACATTTCTCATTTTAGGTAGCTAAAGTACTGAGGTTTTAATGAAAAATCTTCGTTTAATGCTTATATATCAATATATGTGTACACTAAAATAAACTCATTTACCTAAGAAAAAACTTTTGGTTTTTATCAAAGATGAATAAAAAATGTACGAGTAAAAAGATATGGAATAACTCATAAACTAATTTTCTTCTTTTGCCTTGTATCATTAAAAGGAACTTGTATAATTTATTACGCAAACAGTGTAAGATAACATTTTTAATTAGTCTTTAAACGAGTTTTTTACAAAAGAAAGATAAATGTCAAGCAGAAAGGTTGCCGTTAAAAATAAACAATAGAAAACCCGTCACTAATTTGTAAAACTCGCAAACCGAAAAGAAGCCGTAATGAAATACGATTGTAAATATGAGATGAAAACCGCTGAGAGATATTTAACTCTTAATTTAAAGTATTTTTCTTCACCTAACAACAAGAAAGATAAGTCAGTGAAGCTTACATTTAAAAGGCATCAGAATGAGAAGCTTCAAATGGAACATAAACTACCTTCTAACTGATTTTAAGCCTTCTGTAATGAAGTTCTACTCAATAATGATAAAATCTGACTTCATTTTTTTATGTACAAACAAACCGCGGAATAATTTATAATCAATTATGATGTATATGAAATCTCATATAAATCATAATTGCGTTACACTTTTACGCAAAAATCCTGAAATATATAAATTACGATATGTTTATAGAAAGTAATATTAATTAAGAAACCACGAATTCTTAAAGTACTATTTTTATTTTTGATGCATTAACCGGATGCATAATGGACGTAAAATAATTTAGATATAATATATTTAGCTTTTCAAACTTTTTTTACAATAAATTATCAAATAAAAAAATATAAAATGAATACACATATAATGGAGAATTTAATGGTATCATT
>JAPMAG010003080.1:0-10559 GCA_036584685.1 Rhyacophila sp. Rhy_31_5
GCTACATAGATAATAATTATCTAAGATTAAAAAAGGACACTTTAAAAATATTTAATCATCCCATCTAATTATATAATAGATTGTAATAAAAATTTTAATGCTTACCTAAAAGAATATCTTTCATTATATGTATTTTTATTTTGTTTATTCGACGCCTATTATTATAATTATTTTTATTATTTCAGGGCGCAGATGCAGTCCCCCCAGTTGTGGCTGCTGAAGCCGCTGATCTGAAGGCTGAAATCCAGAATGCCGAAAAGGAAGTTGTAAAGGCTGTAGAGTCTGAGAAGATTGCTGAGAAGACCCCGGAGACTCCGGTCACCGAACCGCTCACCAACGGTAGCGGTACTCCAGATTCGCCAGTTGAAGAGATCAAAATGAACGGCGATGCCGCCTCCGTCGAAGATGTTCCTGTAGCCGCTCCTCAAGTACAGAGCGAGCCCGCGCCGTCCGAACCTGCCGAGGCCCCGGCCACTCCCGCTGCTCTTGAAGTCGAATCTCTTCCCATGAACGGTCTGAAGATCGAAGAGCCGGCGGTTGAGGAACCCGCGCCGGCACCTGAAGTCGCTCCCGCTCCGGCCCCTCCTGCTGAGGTGGCTGCGCCCGTCCCCGCCCCGGAACCGGTCGATGATAAGTCTCCCGTAATTGCCGAAGCTGAGGTTTGTGTCGCAAAGGAGAGTCCCGTCTCGGAGACGGCGCCGCCGCCTCTCCCGTCGACCCCCGCGCCCTCTTCCCTCACAATGTTTGCCGAGTCGACGATGGCGTCGCCTCTCGCGGAAGCCGCACCGGCACAAGTAGAATCTGTCTCTTCTCCCTCTTCACCGGCTCCGGTGGAACCTGTATGTGAAAAAGTCGCCACCGATCCTCAGACCGCTTCCGCTCCCGCTTCCGATGCTCCCGACCTCGCACCCGCCTCCGACGTTCCCGCTTCCGAAATCCCCGCGACTCCCCAACTCGACGGCCAATCGAATACTCCTGCTCCGATTGTTGAGAGCCAACCGCCTGTAGATATTGCTGTAGTGTCCTCCGAAAGTCTCCCACCGCCTATTGCCGATGACTTGGAAGTATGTCTTGCCATGCCGGGCACAGATCCCCTCGCGGAGTCCGCACCGTCCCCTGTCACAGAAACTATTGAAACTCCAATTTCAGCATCCTCTGTCGATATGCCCCCACCCCCAGCCCCCATATCCGAATCAACCTCGCCGACCGCGGAAACCGCTCCGTCTCCGGTGGCGGCACCTGACTCGCCCGTTTCAGAAAAAGCTCAATCGGAGGCGTCAGAAGGGCTGACGGCCGGTCCCCCCTCGGACTCGTTTCCTCCCCCTCCTCCTCCCGAGTCGTGCGCTGATTCCGTGACTGAGGGTTCTGTCTCTGAGTCTCTCCCTCCGCCTTTGTCCGATGCACTCCTCAACAGCCCCACCTCAGAAATGGCGGATTCTCCTTCCAAAGAACCGACGGTGGCAACTGAGGAGCCCGCAAGAAAACAGTCTGTGGATCTGGAAGCCTTGGCGGCATCGGCCACCCTACCGGAAGTAAGCATTCCCCCTCCGGCGGAGATGGCATCTCAAACTGCCCCGGCGAAGATGGCCGAACCGGCTGAGCTTGCCGCTGCTCTCGTCACCCCCCAGCCTCAGGTGAATAGCACGCCGGCAGAAGTTATTCTGTCTTGTTTTGTTTGCACTCGATAGATCATTCATTAACATTCGACCGATTCCGGCCGCCATTATCTGTTTGTGAACGTATTTAACATATGTCGCTTCGGCGGTACTCGATTTAGTGTTGTTTTATTTGTGTAATCAAGTGGAGTTCTGCATGATTAGCAGATTAATAATATTCATTATGTAGTGAAAACGCGTCGGACAGTTCGCCGCTTCCATCTCCCTTCCATTCCTGGTCCATATTGTCAGACACTACAGCAAACATCGATTTCACCGTGCATTGTAGAGTTCAATGAACAACATTCCGAAGCATTAATGAAATCCTCTGTTTTCAGGTTTTGCGTATTCTCTAGTCGCCCGCCGTTTTCACATTTTCACATTTCTAGAATGCCCGCCCGTTCAAATCTAATATAATTAAATTCTTATTATATAATGTTGATCCTTTTATATCTTTGATCTGATAATTAAACTTTCATTTGTTGCATTTCAATTTATCATTAAAAATTCATATTCACACTGTCTTCATTATAATAACGTTTGCTTTTTTATTTATATAAATGTGTATATTTAATATATCTAGTTATTTGATATTACTCATTTGAAATTGCATACTGCCCGATTGAAATCTCTCTAAGGCGTGGTTTCACAGTTAATCCGAAGGCATCAACTTTGCCATTGGCTGACTGTATATAATCGTAGCATAACCCTAAGTATTTTTACATTTACTTAGGGACTTAAACCGTATCGAACCGGATTATATTGCAATGCAATTTCAAAGTATTAAGCAGCGATAGCAATTGAATGGATAAACAACAGATACTTTGAAATTTATTGTTTTTAAATATATATTTTGTATATTTGAGCATTAAATCTTAACTTATAAATTTACGTATTTTTAATAAATGTACAAAATGATTTATAATGAATACGCGATTTTTTCATGACATTAATGTACATTGCATAGTGTTAAATATAGTTTTATTATTTTCAACGTGACTGTTGCATTAAAAGTAAGTTACCTGATGACTTATACGACCCCTGAAAGGATTTTCGGATTAGAAGTAACCCTTAACCACAATAGGGGTAGTTTAATCCTCACGGGGATATCGATACGATGCATTGCGTGTCATATATACTGCGGCCTGGGGTCGTGTGGCGACTGCTGCATTACCCATGTTAACGTAATTGATCAGAAACTATATTAGTATTGCTAGATTGAATAATAAGTAACGGGATATAATATCGGTTAATGTTTCGCATCATTTGTAAGTATATGTATTTTAAAAATATTAATATAGCTGAAAGATAAGCTAAAATGTTACACCTTTACTTAACCGTTGCGTCGTATAAAGTAATACAAGTGTATCGAAATACGAATATATGGTTCAAATATAAAAACATCAACGGTAAAGTATTCTTATGGAAAAAAAATAATAAACACTATTTTTTTTTATTTTTTATAAAACAAAAAATATGTAAGTATTGAGATACTGAAAGAAAATGTTCAACTTACATTCATTTTGTGTAATATAAATTTTTGGAATTTTCTATCGTCTAGTCGCAAATAGATGTTATCTTTGTTCAATTCAAGTTGAGCATTTTTATGTCATAAAAATAGCAAATTCAAATGAATTTTAAATTATTTAAGACTGGTAGATTCCATTAAATGATAGACACAAACAAATATTTGGCATATTATTTCAGCTGAAATATTTAGTGGAAAAACTTCACGATTTGAGAATAAATGAGAAGAATTCATATTTTATATATTATTATACATTTAATCTTTTAAAAAGTTTTTGCTGAATATAAAATGTTTTTTATACTCATACATAATACAAACAATATAGTGTACTTTTTAAACTATATCTTTCTGAAAATGGAGCATTTTATAATGTAAAAAATACCATATTTGTTAAGAGTAATAATTTATTAAGCTCAACTAATTTGGCCCATGTTCTGATTACAAACGTACTTACAAAAACTGTGAAACTTTTACTAAACGGGGTCAAAATCCGCGATTCTTCAATATATATACTTGAGAGCGATACATCAACAAAACGTTAATACTTGTGTATTTCGTTTTTAATATTTGTTCCAAGACAAAACATATGAACAAATAAAAATGCAAAATACAAATTTCCCCGATAAATTTTTATTTAGTAAAATTTGACTCAACCAATTTGATCGATGCTGTGCAACTTTTGCTGTCTAAGGAAATCGATCTATAAACTATCAGATTGATAAGTAGGTGTGCTGTAACAAGTAACTCGTAAGAAAATTGTTCATGCGCGTATATATATTTATTAAAATTAAAAATTGAAATCTTTTGTTGGTGATAATGATATTATATGAAGCACAATATGTTTGGTAATAAACTAAATATATTTTGTAAAATTGGAAAAGTAAACTATCTGTGATTACTTCATTACTCACTTTCATACATTGATTGAATGGCAAATGTGTATTGTTTAATTTTTATTATATCTAATAATATTAAATAAATGAAAATATTTTATTATAAATTAAGTTGTTTGTAGAAAAGTTTCTAATAACGATAAAAATAAATGTTTTTAGTTTAGGGCCCTAGTAGTATAACATTTTGTCTGACTGTAAGGTAACAAAAAATTTTTTTTTTTCATTTGTGTCTATCTGTATCCAGAATACGAACCAAAACGGTTGACATAAAAATTATCATCCACTAGTAGTCGTAAAAATTACTGTGTAGAAAATTATTAAAATATAAAAAAAACCATATCCTTCGTTATAGAGCTGATATGCAAAAAAATATTTATATCGAGCGTGTTTCGGTAAAAGGGCGTAACCCTCAGTGTTTTAAAAAGTATTTTTATTTGAGAATCACAATGTACATACCTAAATACACGTTTAGTCAAAAGAAATTCAGCCAAAAATGCCGAAGTTTTATCCAAATTTACCATCAGATTTTGAAAAAGCAACGATCTACTAAATTAGTGTAGAAAGAAAAAAAGATTTAAGGTCAATTTTAATGATTTTTCTTTAATAACTTTTTTCTTAATCAGACCAGGAAAATAAAACACCAATTTATTCATTACCATGCACTTCAAGTTTGTGTTACTGTGACTTTGACTAAAAATCATTAAAACACGTTTTTTGTGACTCCTGTAAAATTTGTTCTCTGATGGTTACTCCTTTTTACCTAAACACGGTCGATATATTATTGCTCACAACTAAATACACGTAATGTCAAAAAGAATTAAGCCAAAAATGTCAGATTATTATCGAGACGATTTAAATCTAAAGCTGAATAGCTTTAGATATAAAAAATGAACGATCTATTAAGTTTGTATAGAAAGGAAAAAACGCATCAAACGTCAATTTTTATTTAATAACTTACTTAATTATCAGATCAAGAAAATGAAACACCACGTTATTGATCATCATGCACTTCAAGTTTGTGTTAATGTGACTTTTACAAAAAATCATTACAACACGTTTGTGTGCCTCCTGTAAAATTTGTTTTGTGAGGGTTATTCCCTTTCACCTAAACGCGGTCGATATTATAAAAATACACAAAGTGTATAGTATATAGATTGTGTGTTAGGAAGCTTTTGTTTTCTTTGCACACTAAAAGTTGATCAAAAATAAAGTTTAAAAACATTATTTTTAAGAAAATGTAATGTTCCTTCATTTCCAATCTGTGTCTGATGACATTCAACGCTACTGTTTGTGATTAGCATATTCGGAGCGAACAAACACAGGTAAGGTGTTGACAGGTAGCGACTTAAGATGTCACGAAGTTTCGAGAATGTTGCTCCGTGTTACAATTTATTGGTGATAAGCTAAGTCCCACTGTCAATACAGTATTATAATAAGACACGGTTTGAATATTTCGAAAGCTCTTTCAGTATTATTACACGTCTCATAAAGTATCGTTACTTTGTTGCTAAAATAAATTTCCGTGTTTTGTCAAAGCTTTATAACAAAAACAAAATTGAAATAAATATTTTTGAGAATATTTTGACATATCAATACAAGTATAAACCATTATAAATACTCATATTTTTATTCATAATTGATACAATGCTTTGTAGACTATTGACGTTACTACTGCGTACGAGTCGTTGAGCCTGAAAATAGGATATCTACTGTACATATTATATATATATTAATAAATTGAATGTATTTTTTTTAACCATATCCACTCCAAAACGAAGCATATGAGTCTTCACAATATGAAAGTTGTTTTGAAAGTTTTTTAAGAGTAATAATTGTTAATTATTAGGTCAACCATTTCGGGTTTGTGTCCTGGCTACAATACAAATGAAGAAACATTTGAAATACTTAATTGAATACTTGTATATATAACAGGGATGAAAACATTAAGTAATTTAATCAAAAATAATTTTTGTTACAATTTTTTGTACTGACATAATTCAATATAAATAGTAACACTAATTATAAATATTTAATTGAGATTTATGTTTATAAATTCTTAAAGTGTGTACATCCTGTACATGTTTGTAAAATGTCTACACCATCACTCACTTCCAATCAAAAAACAAATAGCGAATCAACTTTGTTAGGTGTGTAAAATAAAAACAAAAATCATCACGATATATGAATTCAATTTGATGTTAGCTAAAAAAAAGTTTAAAACGGTACATACTCGTATATAATAGGTAGCTCCAAATTATTGTTTTATATTGAGAAAACTGCAATCGACGAAATGGAATCGTAATTTTAATTAATGAAATCCAAATATTACATCCGATATTATATGGTATCTAATCATATAATACTCTACGTAAGAAAGATTTCAAAATAAAACAAAGGTGGATATATATGAAAATGAATTACATACATTATTTAAAGCCTGCAGTAATATGATATTTGAAACGTAATTGTCAAGCAACTAATATACGCATATTTTTAAATACGTGAAACTTATATAATACCTATCGTTGTAATCCAATAAACTACATACATTATAAAATCAATAAACCACAATCTTTATTATTAAAAATTACGTTTTTTTTTAATTCTCGGTGTATTTATTTCTCCATACAAACGCCACTGTGTGTAGGTATTGAGACTTGTTGAAATGGTGAAGTAGGGCGAATGGCGGAATGACGGCCTCTTGAAGCGGCGGAAGGTTTTATTCCCAAGATTGTATTACTTTAGGTTTGAGGCTGTAGGGTTTATAGGATCTCAGTTTACTTAACGATTTCAAGAGTGGCAGTATGTTCAAAACAACTCATGATTAAATATCTAAGTGTGATTGAATCCGTATCTTTTGAGATTCGTCCTCAATGTGAGTTTAACGTTCACACGTGCAACGATAATCCTGATATTTACGTTATAAATTAATATTAAAATAAACAGCACAAATATTATATATATATATATCTATAGTGTGTGAATGAGATATTTACGTATTTTGAACACTCGTTGAGTTGTTGAATTATTGGTGAGAAAAGAGTGGTTGCGTATGATATTAAGATTTATATATAAACTCTTGCTTATTAAAAAAAAAATATGTACGCACTAAATTAATTTCTTCATCAAACGTGCACACATAATATTTTGACCAAGGCGCGATGAATTATCAGTGGAAAATTATTAATTTAATTGATAATATTTTCTCCAATAACATATTTTCCCATAAACCATTCCTTTTTTCTCACGATACGTTTTCTACGAATGTACTTGAGAAAGCTTATTTGACATCAACCACATACATAAAATGCCTTCAATTATAAGACGAACCATTATTTTTGTAAGCCAAAAAATAAATAAAAAATAACTAGTACCTCGGTAAAAACCTATTGAATATAAGATGAGCTATAAACAAAAACACAAAAATAGGTAAGAGCACGCGATTTACGAGTATAATAGGCGTTAAACGGTATAATTTTCAATGTTTTTTGATATTTGAAAACATGGAGTTTTAATTACCAATTTATATTTTAATTTGGAAATTAACTACTATTACTTATAATATGTTTGTTTGTCAATTTATAAAAAAGACGTACTCGTATATCATATATTAAAGTTAGCTGTGAACTGGACTAAAAATATACGAGTAGTTAATTGTAGTAGATGTATTGGGGATTTGTGGTGGATAAAAATAGATAAAATTTTAGGAGTTTCTTCGAGCATTATAATAACCATAGTTGTAGTATAATGACTATTATGTTAATTGATGCTTATTCATTGAATTAAACGCCAACAATAATAACGGCTCATATAATACTAAAAAAACAACAAAAATAATAAATCCTCTCGGAAATTTATGTGGCAAAAACATGACCGCTACAATTTGGCAATAAAAGCAAAATCAACAGGAGCATCAAAAAGGTTGGCAAACTCAATAAATTAGAGCGAAGTGCTGTCAATGAACAATTTAGTCACTGGCGTGCACAATTATCTTCTTTTTAAAGCCATAGCTTATAACTCAATAAAATTATTTTTTTGTGTGAAAAACTGAGACTCGTCTTGCTGAAGCGTTACTTGTAAACTAAAATACTTTAGGCGTTTTTTTCAACACAAATTGCTAATTTATACTTCCACCCTATTCTACTTTATACGAGTATGTTACATATAACAGTATTTCTTCGGTAAAAAAGTCAATAGAAAATAATAGTATTGCACTATCAAATAGAACATTCAGATCATTATAGATGCATTATAAGTTTTAATGTAATGAATAATGTGGTAATATAAAGAGAAAAAAAAATTGGCAAAAATCTTTTTATTATTCGTATGTACAATAATATATACTATTTACTCTTTTTAACCACGCTGTATGTGGCAGATTATGTCTTTACATTTACAAAGAGAATTATTGGTTCGCGCTGTTCCAATGGATGTAGAGATTTTTTTTTATCTTTCTTGTACAATAATGCGAATTATATGTATATAAAACACACGAAAATCATAGAAAATACTGGATTTTAACTGAAACTATACTTAGTAAATGAATGTAAAAAATAATAAATATTAGGTGACATCTTTTGCAACACCATACGCTTTTACAGAAAACATAAAAATTTGGACTTGTGAAATATGTTATAATTGTTGTAACCTCCATTTATAAAAATCTCAAATAATATATCAATAGTTTTAAGCAATATTGTACCTTAGACAACAGTCAAAATGTTGTATATTAATACCTCAATTTTGTCGCCAAATACATGGATACTGCCAAATAACCTAATTAGGAAGTATTAAATGAAAAACTTCAGAAATCAACTTAAGATTATAAACCAATTCTTTGTAGCTTCAGTGGCTATCAAGTATATTAACAATTATATTGTATATTTGGTTACAACAAATTTAATAAAATATAAGGGTTTCTTGGAAGAGTCTGTGGCCATCGCATCCGCGTAACAATCGGAAAACCTTACAGCTCAGTGGTTTCTATCATTTTAAAAGTCACGGAGTACTTTTGCTTCTATATACAAAAAAAAATGCGGAACACCAAAATCAAACAGTCAGAAAACAAAGAAAATTATGTGGACATAACTTTTATTACAAATTAAACAGATAACGCAACAGTTAAAATGAGAAATGTTAATGTGAAAATGCAACGTGATTATCGGGTAGGGTAATCTAGGGTCCGGCAAGTGAGGTCTGGGAAGGTAATGAAAGATGGGTGCAATCGATTTGGCAAAATCAAAATTAGATCGTCGGTGTTTATAATTTCGCGAATCACTATTTTTGGTTTTTACCATTTCGCGGATTTTTCAGCTTTTATATATTTTTTTTGCGGACCACTTACACAGGCTTACGAAACACCGGTTAAGAACCATTATTGTAGCTTCTTTTGCTAGATTTTTCATGTACATTTAAAGCCGAGACATGAATCAAATTGTAAAATTATTTTTTATAGTAATTATTTGTGATTTTTTAAATGGAATTTCTAACATACATCGTGAAAATTCTATTAATGATGCTACCATATTAAAACAGATGTTTTTATATTGTTCAGAACAATATATATAACCGCGCTTTATGAGCTTATTTATGAATATGCTAGAAAGTAACAAATGTATATATATATATATACATAACTTAGCTTTTATGATATGAGTAATGCTTATATGCTTAAAAATCAATAATTGCCAGTGTTGTTCTACTTCACTGAGTTCAATAATACGTTGAAATACCACTAGACGCAAAAACAACTCGATAAGAAAACTGCCCTTATACGAACAAGTGAGAAAATCTACCCTTGTCGCGCTTTCAATCAACATCAATTTATTAAAGATAGTGCTAGAAGCTTCTTCGTATATTCGTTTGTTATTTTAAGATGTAGGGTAAGGATATTCACACAATGCGGAAAGCAAAATAAAGGACGTGGTTATTAGTTGCTATTCTATTGTTTTATTTGGAACTGAGTAGTTGTAATAATATTATTATTGTTAGTATAATATCTACAAAAATCTTTTTTATTAAAAAAATACTAAAACTTTATTAATGTACGAGTAATTGTTAGCTAAATTATTTAGAAATAATAAAAAACATACTTTTTTCGATTAGTTAGTCCAATTATATATATTTAATAGTTATTAAGATTTTCAAGATTATATAATGTCGAACAATAATATAACTAAGTTAATTATGAAAATTGGTTTAAAAATTTAGTTATAATTTTATGATTACGATTAATGTGGATGATTTATAAAAAAAACTTAATTAAAAGAAAAGCGGATAGTTAGTGATTGATATATTTTTTAAAACCATATCTGCTTGGGAATTAAGCACATGAATCTTAATAATATGAAAATTGTCTTAATTGATATTTTTTGGGCAATTTTTGTCAATTTATTAGTTTAACCTATTCAGTCCGCGTTCTGGTACACGTGCGTACTGTTATGATCCTCCAGATGACGTCGGAAAGCTATCCTGGCAGCTAGT
>JAPMAG010003083.1:0-10557 GCA_036584685.1 Rhyacophila sp. Rhy_31_5
GATCGTATATTTCGCACATTGTGATTTTCAAATAAAACCACTTTTCAAAAAACTGAGGGTTAAATAAAGCTCTTTCACTTGAATAGGGTCGATATATAACACTCATTTTATTTTATAGTAATGAATATTTTGACAATTGAAGGTATTATTAAAGTATTTTTTTTTCTCTCATAATTTACCTGACACATTATTGTATTAAATATGTATGTGATGAAATAACAATACATCTCTAATGTAAAAGTACCATACAATATCGTTAGCGTCATTGTCTTTCAGTTGTTATGTGACATTAAGATTACAAAAACTCTCGTAAAACCATTGTTATTTAAATTTTACGATACATAGTCACCGTTTTATTACACTAATATGGCCGTTTCATTTCGTATACTCTAAATATTTTATGTTAATTAGTTACAGAGTTTTTTATTACGGGAAAATTGCGGAACATATTTTTTTCTTTTATTTTAATTAATAAAATGATTTAACTTTTTTATAGCGAGAGTATAAAAAAATCTTGATTGAAACGTTCGACTCGTGTACACAATAAAATAAATGTGTAACTAATTATTCATTCATTTTTCAAATAATGACTCATAAAATCCTATGGTCGTTAATTTGTTTTTATTGTATCCAAATAAAATCTAAATTGCCTATTTAAAAATCACTTTGAGCTTTAGTTGTATCCATCCAGACAATTTTGCTTATGAATATTATTCAACAATTATAGAAGAGAAGCAAGTAACATAATTATACCTTATAATACATTATTATTCAACAGTACGATGTATCAAATATAATATATTCTGTTATAAATTTTCACGTGTGTTTTATATACAGTATCCAAATCTTCCTTTCAAGCATTATAACGTGTTTGTAACATCTTTAACGGCTATAAATTTCTTTCGGTTTTTTCCATGTGATAATTAATTATTACCGTATGAAAAAAACTCACGAAATATAATTTGTGGAAGGTTAATTTATGCAAATAAGCCTACTGCCGCTTTTGAGGTATTTCGCATTTTAATTTTATTGGCTTTGTATAAAGAAAATATCTCAAATAATCATTATTATACATCAATAATACAGTACTCGTACCTAATAAATTGCATTGTAACTTTGTCAGGTTCAATTAAAAAAAATTAAAAAATAACAGTTTTAAATGAGTTATCAATATCAAGTTAACTTGATTGTATCACGTACTAAATTTTAACCTTAACCTAACGAGTATTTACATTTTTAATTATATAATTTTTATTGATAAGAATATAAAAAAACAACAATTTTTTTTATATTATTACTATATATAAAGATGACATTTTTAATCTCAATTTACTCGACGATTCTTTCAAGTGAGACTTAAGGCATACTTAATAAAGTAACACTTTGATATTACGCTTGAGTTTGGGTAAGAAATAATGCGATGGAAAAGTATTCAATATATAATGGTATTGGTGACATTCAATAAAACTGTTAAGAAAATCTTCACACTGAAAATCACATGAACTCCATCTTGGAGCGTTTATGGAATTATATAAAAAATGATAACATTTACATTATAACTTAAATGTATCAACCCTGTTTAGGGAAAAGGCCTCAACCTTCAATATTTTGGAAAAAAAAAATATTTGAAAATTGCAATATACACATATAATTAAATGTTCTCTCAAAATGAATTAACCATAAAATGCTTAATTATTATCGAAATTTACTTTTAATTTTTTAAAAAAGAACGACCTAGTAAGTTCGTGTGGAAAGGAAAAAGGATTAACCCTCAATTTAAATGGTATTCCTTTAATAAGTTTTTTAATTATCAGATCAGGAAAACAAAATCGCAATTTATTGATCATCACATATTTCATGTTTGTGTTAATCTGACTTTGACTGACTTGAAAATCATTAAAAAACGTTTTTTGTGCTTCAAGTATTTTTTTTGTGAGGGTTTATTTCTTTTGTCTAAACACGGTCGATTGTATAAATATCGAATCGCAAATCATCTAAACAATATACTGCACGGATCGTTGTTGGAATAAATTATATTTTGTACACTTAAGAATTGTGATCGTGAAATAATAGTAGTAATGAAAAAATTGTATCTTTGATTATTCAGTAAATATTTTAATTCAATAAGGTACGTGAGATAGTTTTAAGAGGCGAACTGTTTATTTAAGAATTATTATTCATTGAATAAAATATATATCTAAATATAAAATTTATTATTTTGTCAATTAGTATCATTTTAAATACATGTATTCATATCAGGCGTCTATGAAAGAATATGATTTGTCTCATGGCGCATGCTTGAGACAAATATAACATTCAAACAACTTGTATCCAGTGTGTCCGTCGACGCCCCTATAATGTACTACACATCGAATAATTTCATTACACGCTAAAGATGCCTCGCAGGCCTCTCCCGCTAAACGTTTTGATTTACAGCTTATTGATTTGATAAAGGAAAATAATGTGAGAGGCTTGCGCGGTATCAGAGATGGACTCAGTAAATATATTACCAAGTATTTTTTTAATTACAAATCTATAAAACTTACAAAATCGCTTTCATATTTCATACAGTACAATAAATGCATAGCAATGTTGGCTTTTCATATTAATCATATCTACAAAGTTTTCTTCAATTAATTAAAACAAAGCCCACAGTTTGTAATTTGTTTTGAATATAAAATCGTTTTTTCTTTAAACAAAATAATTTATATAAAAAAAAATGTTTGATAATAAATTATTTTTAGTTGTTGACTAAATAGCCCACGTGATTGGTTCCAAAGTTGGGAGTCATGGGATTACACTTAAATGTTCTATAAATCTAACCCATTGATCTTTATAATCTGAAACTTTCCTAGATATATTTGTTAATCATGATACATATTAGTTTTACTCATTGAGTCAATATCCTGGTTTGAAACACACATAAGTGCAATTTTCGCGTGCTACAAGGTTCAAATCCGCTACCCTCAGAGATTGAAAAGAGGGGATATACTTCACTGTCCTCTTGCAAGTGACTATATATATATATTTATTAATTTTTTATACTACACATAAATGTGTAAATATCTCTGTACTACGTTAATTCATATTCTTATTCTAGTATAGTGGTATTCATTTATCTGTGCGATTCTGTATATGTATGTGTGTGCTTATCTATACGCAGTTTTAATTTGTTTTAGCTTTGTGCTTACCTGTACTTCTCAACACGCATACATATATACTGTGCATGTACGACTTAACAAATACATAGGCAGAACCGCACAGATAAATGAAAACCACTGTTTTCTGAAATCGAAATACAATTATGGTATCGGAATCCTTAAAAATTCTTATCTAGGTGATGTATGATAGTTGAAATAAATTAATGATACCAATTTACTTGGGTCAATGAGGTTTAATGAACAACGATGAGTTGAACTTCCATAATTATTATTATTTTAATATACAGTCCTGTAAAAGGTTGTTTAGAAAAATAACGAATACAAATATGGAAGCTTATTAAATTATTCAACTCTATCGGAAAAATCATCGGACACCATCAACTATAATAATTATCGTGTTTTCAATACTTCATTAATACATCGAATTGTGTTCACTCCTACTACGATATCAATTAATTAATATGTACAATACTGCTGGAACAATAATTCTAATTAATGATATAAAAAGGGTTTTTTTTAACTTGTAATAACTGATAATATATCTTGCGATAAAATACGAAAATATCTTTGACAGCGTTCATTTGATTTGGCCCTGAGAATTTTTGGAATTGAACTGGTTTGGAGAAAGAGGGGGGAGGCGGGCAGTTGAAAGTGAAGAAACACATGTGAAGGGCGCGGGCTAACGACACGATGTCCATGCGAGCCCAAGATATAGAATCGCGTGTTACCGGTGCTATAGAGTTCGGTCATACACAAAGAAAAAATCTGCTGCATAAATAATTAGGTATACCTGTAATTGATTTTTTAAAACAGAGGGATTATACCAACAAGCAATGTAATTAATTATCACCTTATTGGGATTATGAAGAAAATGATATTCCGCCCTACAATGCAATATATTTTACAGAATATTTTTTGAATTACATCTTAGCAACCTTATCATATTCGTATCATAATAATTATCAGTTCAGGTCAGTGACCAACTATACTACACAACTATACAACTACTCTTAAAGCTGCTCTGTCTTTAGTTATCTTCATCTAGGCATTTAGACACGAATTTTTTATATGAATCTTTTGTGATATTATTTTCGATCTATTTCTGGGCGACTGAGAAACCAAGTACACACTTATTTTATTTCTTTCGAATACTTTATTGAAGGTTTTAGATTTGCACCCAACAACATGACCCGCTCACCTAAGGTTTATTGTTCTCATGACATTAATTATGTTATGGCTGAATCACTCGAGGAGTTTAGCATTAGTAAGGGTGTGAAATTCTTTGTTGTTATTAGCTCATTTATGTATTCTTCAGGAAATCTTATTTCATTAATTTTCTTCGCGGAGTAAAAGTAATTTGATTAATGTTCTCTAATTTTAATCCTTATTGAAAACCCTATATTTAAGTAATAAAACGGTTTTTATACTTATTTCCGCATTAAATTGAACAGTTTAAAAAGTGAATAAACAAAAACGATCTCAAATTTTTATGTATTTTTGAAAATGCATTTAAGAAGTGTGTTATTAATTATAAAAATTAAATAAGTTGAAAATATTAAAATATGCTACAGCGGCTTCGAAAATATAAATATTAGTAAAAATATGTATGAAAACTGTGATTTTTTTCTCAATATTATGACTTTCCAAACAGACAATGACAGTGGATATAATTAACTGTGGTTTAATGGAAAAAACAATGATTTATATCAGATACTACAAGAAAAAATCTCTTATCGTATAATGTCGATTAATGATATTTTATTAAATTAAACTGTATCTATTGACTTGTTCTAGGAAGCTAGTTTTTATAACGACTCGTAATATTTTTTGTGTTTCATATTTAATTGCTTTACGTATTGCTTTGTTTAGCCTTCATTTAAAACTTTAATTTGTCGACCAAAAATAGTGCTAATAACTTTTCAGACTTGTATGTGTATTGGTTGATTTCAAATCATTTGACTTTACAATAATTTAGACGATATCATTCGTAGTAAAATGATATGTAAAAACGATTTAGATTATTCACTTTAGAGTAAATGAATACTTGTAATAAGTGCACTTATATATATATATTACTATTTTTACTAATAATATGTCAATATTAAAATGCAGTTCTAATTTAAATGTAACAAAACCAACATAAAGTATCATATCGTCAGTATACTGTCAAAAGTTGAAAAATTACCGTTTTAATTTAATAATGCAGTTTGATAGATTTACGAATATCTGGTATTGCGTGCCATATTCCTTGTATTTTTTCTATAATATTAAATTGTCTCTATCTTTTAAGTCGATATTGAATATGTTATAACTGTCAAAACAGATTAAACCGACTAAAGTTTATTTGGCTGATCAGATCAAGTATTTATTGGTATATTCTAATTATGAAAAAACTCATCAAAACAGTCATTTTTGACTTAACATGTTCTGCCAGTGTAACGACGATTTAAATTTATAAGGCATTTTAAATGTTTATGTTGAAAGTTTTATTGGTCTACCTTTATCTTTTGTCGGTCACGTAATGTTATGTACGAATGTGGAATTGAAATCAATCGAATGAGTACCCTCCGACAAGCGCGTATTGGCTTCGCACGGCGGTATCTCGCGCCAATTAGTACTCTTCTGACTGATCGTAAAGTACATCTGCTCGGGCGCCTTGTACAGGTTTCTTCAGCGACTTTATGTCACGATTAGAATAGGGTTAACAAAGTAAGCCAAACGAGTAATGTCATATTGTACAATACATTTGTACTCAAACAAAAAATATTTTTCAATACAATTCCGTTTCCAGCTCAATAGTTAGTTGTTGGATTAATATTTAAGATATTTATCAAATTACAATTATAATTTTAAACGAATCAAAAACATGATTAGCAATTTTACCAAAGTATAATATATGTTTACATTTATGACTAAAATTGTGTTTCTATACATTATTCATTACATCTTTATTGCCGAATCCACTTCGAAATAGAGCATAATATGGGACCCTCACATCGTGAATATTTGAAATTACACGTGGGCCTAAATTAACCTATCCAGGAATATTGAGGCGCATATGCGTCCGCTTAAAATTCACTTTATATTTTATTATTGCATCAAATTTTTTTTAAAGAATAATAGTTTTGCATACACTCAATGAAATTCAAAATTTAATGCTAGATCAATTAGAGAAAAAAAAATCATCCAATTGTACAACCGTGCTTTAAAAAACTCACTACTGGAAAGGTTAAAATTAGAACACACATTAATTAATGTAACATATAAACACTAAATTAGAAGAATATTACATAATTCATTAAATTAATTAAACAAATTTTAAATATTAAAAAAAAACTACTACATAAAATTTCATCACTGGTTTCGTTAGTATGTTACAATATTTTCATCTGATAACAAAAAGTTCAGAAAAAAGTCTTTTGTCACATTTAATAATTTATGTTTTAATTTTGATTTAAGCCCATGCTGGAATGAATTCTTAAAATAAAATCTTTTATACTCATTTAGTAATACTTCTTCAAATATTATTTGTTCTCTGTATTTTTATTGTATTGTCATAAATAGGTGTTTCCTAACTACATATATCTAATAATTTAATGTTATGAAATATTAAAAATAGTTATGACATTTTTTATAATTTAATTTAGTCTGTTTTACATATTATCAAAGTAACAGATTTTGGTTCAATGCATTCATAACAAAGTAAATATAAAAAGAATGGATATAAATATTTAAAATTAAATACAAGCAAAAATAACTAATAAAAAAGATGCACAAAAAACATAATGTGAAAACTTATAAAAATATATTTGTATTTGAGATAGCCTACCGATTGAGTTGAACATATTCTGATATTCAAAAATAATCCGAAAAACAAAATCCGCTTAAGCTCACCCTAACTCATGTAGAAAATTTCGATGTGCAAGATAATTTTTTAAAACTTATTTATTTTTCATAGTGTCGGCACAACCACTGGCAAGTTAATTTTTGAAAGACCCTCCACTTACCCGCCAGTACTTGCAACCGCGGTTGTGCGCGGTCACCTTTCTGGCCCTTCACGAAAGCAATGTTTTTTTTATTTCCCACATTTTGATTTTAACCTGCCCGTAATGGAATCACACGGGTCAGTATCACCATGCACAGTGTGCTAGAAAAAAGAGTTTAGAATAAATTTTTTGATTAGCAGTCTGCCTCGTTTTTAATTCTACATTTTGTAATAAAAAAAAACTAAAAAATATCAGCCAGAACGGCAGTTTTCTCACGCACTACGCATCGAAATAAATGCCCGGCCAACTAAAGATTCCTTCTCAATTTTAACCTACATACAATGGCTATTCGAGAAAATCTAGTAAAGCCACGGATAGTGGCCATACATCCTCAGGCATATGATATACTATTATATTATTCAAGAATTATCATAAATTTATGTCATTTACACCTGAAATTGATCACATATTGATAGTTACACAATAAGGACAATAATTGATATACATAATAGATGCATATTCTTTATAGCATACAGAGTATAGTTGATACTTGTGGTAATGGCCTTATTTAGTGATTTATTCATTCAGTATAATATATTTAATTGATGTCGCCGTATTTAATTAATTAGAAAATTGTAGCACAATCGTTGTAACATATACGTTTATATCACATAAAATTTAAATTCGCAATTAATTAGTATATTCTAGAATATGGCAGAATTGCTATGCGAATAGTTGAGAAACTCGCAATTATGTACTAACAGCGAGTATGCACATATTAGCATATGCTCATAACTCGATGGCATGCAAAAAATATATCATTCATTACGTTATAGCGTACCTGACCATGTCTTAGTTGCTGATCCAACTTTCACTAACTACGCGTTGCGTATTTGACGAAACGTAAAATACGTTTCGTATCGCAGTAATTATTATTCAATTTTATTATTGATAAATACATAAATATATCAAAATAAATATAAAGACGAATGCATGTTTTTATTTTGATCTATCTATTTGAAAATATTGGCTCCCATTACGTTCATTCATAGTTTCTAAAAAGCGTTTAATAAATGTATATACTGTAAATTTGAATACTTACAAAAAGGAAACGTGGTTGGTTTTAAAGTACTATCATCCACCGACTGAGTTCAATTAACCTAACGCTTTTTTTTGTTCTTTGAAATACTCGTAATATTATGATGTATTCTGGCAAGCTATTCATTTACAAACCTCAACGTTCTACGTTAAGCGGTATCTACACAGTTACTGCAATAATTAAAAAGAAAAATAGTCGCACAGGGCTAAGCCCCTTAAACAAAAAAAAAATATTTATTGAAACTTGATAAAAAAAACGATTTGTTACCAATGAATTGCAAGAATTATTTAACTGCTTTTAAGTCAGTTGAAGGAAAATTTAATTTTTAATACTTTTTTTAAAAAATTCACTATCATTTCTCTATTTCTCTTGTACTTGGATACTCGTATATTGATTTATTACGTTTTATAGAAGATCATATTATATTAAAACGAACAAACTATTCATAGCCCTACGTAAAAGAATTCAATTCCATGCAACCTTTCGTCAACCTTTATATTTCCAGTGACAAAGTAAAGTCTTGTTACAAATTTTTTATAAGATGTTTTATGTTGTAAATTTTCTGTGATGTATAATAATTGTAAAACTAAAATTTTCACAATTAATTTTTACCGATTATTAGCAAAATAAAAATACTGTTTTATTATATTTCAGTACAGTTAAAATATAAATGTTTTAGTAAGTAGAGTGCTGAATAAGTCAATCACTTTATTTTTGACACTATCTTTTGAGTACGATACACTTTGTTCAACAGTTTTTTAACAAACTCAAAGAAACGTTTAGAATACGATTTTTCAAATCTTTCAAGCTTTAAATATCGATGAACTCAAAATAAAACGGGTGTGACAAAGAATGATAATGACGCTTGTAGTCTTCATATTTATAAGTAATTTGATCCACCCCACCGTCAATTCTTGATAAAAAGCCTTCAACAATAAAATCGTTTATTACTTGTTTTCACAAAAAATTCAACATTTCAAAGTGATAATAATAAGTTTAAAGTGAACTCAATTCATAAATTCTTTTTCTATACTAAAAATAATTTCAGGAAATAGTCATACAAAATTACAAAAGCTTGAAAATCCACAAAATAAGTTAAATCCAAGAACCAGCTGAAATAAATCAAGAGAAAATTCATATGAAAAGCAAAATGAGTATGTGCATATAAATGAAAGAAATATAATACAATAACATACATCAAGCTAATGCAATAAATGCCAACAGGTAAAGATATCATCATTAAAATAAAAATGTAAGTATATCGCAGTAATCAATATTATTTTCACTATTAGTCATTATACTGTATTAATTCTTGAATTGAAATCTATCTGAAAAAGAATAAAAAGAAGTTTTGACAATGCAGTTTTTGAAACAGGATATACTAACGGTTGAATCACAAAACTCAATATATCGTCTTCATATTCTTCTCTTTAAAACTAAACAAAAAATATTAATTGTACTAAAGTGAACACATTTTGACTTAGTCCGTTTTTAATTGTCGCTCATCAGTTATATAAATACATCATTACGGTCGGTCTTACATTTCAGTGTATCTTATTTCCCCGAAAGTATTGAAGGTATCATATCAACGTGCACCCGTTTTTAACCCGACCTCGCTCCGTGGGGCGCCTTTCGTGAATCAATTTGAATACCTATGAAATTAATTGAATTTATATTTATTTTGCCCCGCGTTCTTTGAAGACCCGTGACGGTGCCCCCGGGCGGCTGGGGCACAGCGCCTCTCGACTCCATAGGGGGCCCAGGTTCAAGATCATTATGCCCTATCGGCGAGCTGATATATCAGATAATCGGGCAACTGTTAGATATCTACTGCTTTATGTGACCACTGTTTATGATGCTATCGCTCGTATATCTTTTCGTCGGGTCATTTACAAGCAGCGAGTGTCGTGACATCTTGTAATCAGCGTGACTGAATATTGAGATGACAGTACGAATCGAATTTATGGGAGTTTTACAAATTAGAGCGTACTATGTTAATAATAATGCTCAATGACTAGTTTTTTTATATGAAAAAACTTATTTAAGCTAACATTTTACGAATTTAAGTTACGACAAAAAATACAACTGCTAATAAGTATGCAATAATTAAAGTGTATAAATAATAACACAGATATTTATATCCTCAAAGGAGATTTTTTAAAAATAAAGACCGGTTTTAAAGTATATTTTATCGAGTATATTCTTTGGAAATACTCGTAAGTACGAAAAACTGAGTTTTTATTTCAATGTGGATTGACAGTAGATAAAATTAATAATATATTCACTATTTATTCTCTCTCTCTCTCTCTCT
>JAPMAG010003085.1:0-10555 GCA_036584685.1 Rhyacophila sp. Rhy_31_5
GCAAGTATTTGAAAACAAAATACTCCGCAGAATACTTGGACCAGTTAAAGAAAACGAAGGATTTCGCATCCATACTAATCCTGAGCTTTGCGAACAATTTAGCCCCCACAATGTCTTGAGGGCAAGAAGACTCAAATGAGCTGGTCGTATTGTAAGGTGCGACGAATCTAAAACTGTCAAGAAGGTGTTTGAAAGAACTCCAATAGGCACTCGATCCGTCGGGCACCTCAGAATGAGATGGGTGGACAGCGTAACCAGAGACACAAAATTTTAGTGAAAATAACTGGAGAGAGAGAGAGCTAAAGACAAAAGGGCCAGGAGGGATGTTGTATAGTCGGCCATGAACCTGAATGGATTGTAGAGCCAAATTGTAATGTAATGTAATCATATAGAATTCAATTTCGCTCGTAATAAAATTTAGACTTCAACATTTCCCGTTATAATTTATTTTAACATAATTAAATAAAAATAAATCAAACATTCATCGAGAAAGGATTAATTTTAAGTTTTGTCAGTGAGATTTAACAAAATAAAACTAACTTCTTAAGAGTTTTATGGCAATAAAATGTTAAAAAATACGATGAAACTGAATAATATAATATTACCTTGTTCTAAGGAAAGTCATAAAACTAAATTAGACTGATAAAATATAGAATCGCTAACTTTATGTCTGTTAACGACTACCATAAAAAAAACTTAGTTTTTCTTTGTTTTACGCTAACAAAAATATCAATGCTGAAGAGATTGGCTTTTTAAAAATATTTTTACTGAGAAATTTTATTACAAAATATGTACATACAGTTTATCGAAAATCTCTTTTAAATATTTTTTCGTTTTTATTTGGATAAAGCAAAAGTTTGTTTGAAATATTGTGAAGTAAGAATAATTCTTAGCTGAATTTTCCTAACCTGGGCTTTCCTTTTATGCTTTCGGCAACGCGTACCAAATACAGCGACCAATTTAATGAAAAATAAATTTTTGCTTTGCAATCGCGACTGAAACTTTCTTTAAATAATCCACATTAAAAATAACATCATCGTTCATTTTGTGACACTACCACAAAATTTTTTTTTTCTTAACTCAAGTATACATGATAGACTTTTACAAGTCCTAAATAAATCGTATTTTCTTAAAGTTCATAATATTATATTATAAAAGAAAAATGCAAATAGTAAAAATTACAAATAAAATATCATAAATATTTTTTTTTAAATATAATGAACAAATATACTTTTAGTTCAAAGTCTGCATGATCTTAACAAGTAAATATTGTTCACGTTTATGAATAAATCATTTTTTGTTATATTGTAATAATCTATTAAGAGATTTAAATGTTTTTTGTATTCTTTTATTATTGTACCGTAGTTTGTTGAATTGAAACTTTTAATGATACTCGTATATCTCTTGTTTTTGAAATAAGACACCTTTTTGTCAATGTCATTTTTCATTAAAAAAAATGATGATTTTAATTTCAAAAAATAAAAATATATAGAAAAATACTTTTATATGTTTTCTATGTAATAGAAGTGTTTATTATAAAAGATTCGACTGTGGACTACAAACAAACCTTAATTTTTAATATCTCATAACGATTAGTAATAAAGACTCATAAATAATTAGAAAGAGATATTTTCCTTTCAAAAAGTAAATGTTCTCAAATCAACCCGTTGCCCTAAATCAGAGTTTTCCAAACTATCTTCCGCGAAACACTGATGTTCCATGGAAAGTTGGTAGGTGTTCCACAAAAACCTAGAATTGTTTTGTGTCCTGTAAAGTCTATAAGAAACTAAATATTGTTGACGGATTAATGGTTTTTTAGATGTTTACATTTAAAAATTAACGATTCAGTGAAGATTATAACATTGTTTAAAAATCTCGTTACCTTGTACCTCGAATTATATATAACTACCTTATAAAATAAACAAGATGTTTCGTCAAAATTTCAGGATTAACAAAGTGTTTTATTACAGGAAAAGTTTGGGAAACCCTGCCCTAAATAAATTTGAACGGCCCACCCTATCAAGTATTAGTACACCGGATGTACAATTCACTTCACGCTACTGGATACATGGTGATAGTCGCCCTCGTGGGTGAGTGGATAGTAATCCAACTCACGAGCCGAGGATCAAAGGGTCTAGGCCCGTGCTGGTCGCAAATTTTACAAATGTTTATTCATTTGTATTGTAGCCAGGGCACGAACCCAAAACGGTTGAGCTAATAATTAACAACTTTTACTCGTAAAATATGAATTTTAATAAAATCTTCATGCTATAAAGATCGCATGTGCTCCATATCGTATCGTATATGAAAAAAAACATGGTGATACTGTCCCGTTCAATTCTGCTACTAGTATTGTAAAAATTAAGGTGAGGCAAAAAATAAAACGATTCTTTCGCACATTGCTAAGCACGTGGTCAGGCAACATAGTGACTGAGTACTTGATGGAAAAAATAACTAACACGTGTGTTGTCGCAAAGTGTACCGGAAGCTGACGGTGTGGACTATTAGAAGATTTAGTAATAATAATAATAATAATAACAAACAGAAATCTGGAATGAAGACGGGGCTAATGCGGGAATTCGTAACTTTATCGATACTTTAAATCAAATTTTTAATGTAATTACCGAACAAATGGCAAACAACAAAATATAAATATCTGAGTTACGACAAAGTTTACAATGTGTAAGCGAAAACTTCGCCCGCGGACTGCGAAGTGGGAATGGCGAGCCCCATACATTAAATTTGTTTCGAAGCAGTTTTCATTCAACTTTTAGTGGAGAGCGTGTTTGTTCCATTAAATGTTGTAATTCGATTTTAAAGTTGTTACGCTGTAATGGCTTTTCGCGTTTTGTCAAATGATTTTCCACTTAAGCAAAGTGTTCCCCTTCAATGATCGCGCCTAATTGTTCGTTAATAAGTGGCCTGAAAACATTAAGGGCTTGATCTCTCAGATTTCCCAACTTTTCAATCAATTTATTGTTTGGTATATAAATGCATTGTTCTACTACTAGCTTTCAACTATAATATATTTTTTTAAAAATTATAATATTCCATATTTTTCTTTGACATAAAAATCATCATAAGATATCATAACCAATAAAAAAATGTGTTTTTAGGATTTTTAATCAAAGTCAAATTAACACAAACTTTAAATGCATGATGACCAATAAATTGGTTTTGTATCTTCCTGGCCTGATAATCAAATACATTATTTAAGAAAAATCATTAAAATTTAGTGTTCATGTTTTTTTTCTTTCCACACAAACTTAGAAAGTTATTCTTTTTTCAAAGTTTGAAGCTTAACTTCTTTAATAATTTGGCATTTTTCGCCTAATTCCTTTTGACAGAATGTGTAGGTAGTTGTGTGCATTGTGATTCCCAAATAAAAGTACTTATCAAAATACTGAGGTTACGCCCTTTTACCTCAACAGGGTCGATATAGCATATATATGGTCGATATACTGGCAGAAGATGATAAGTCGAAAAATGATTGTTCTGACCTTATAACAGTGGCGTAGATGCCTCATAGTGAACTCATGCAAAGAATGAGGGCCCTTGCTTACCAGAATCTTAAAGATTTAATTTCTTTTCACTCAATATGCGATAGCCTTTTAGTAAGTTATAAAATTATAAAAAACTACAAATGGAACTCAAATGCATCTAAAATGGAGCTTAAAGAAATTATTAGTAATTTTACAAACTATAAAATTAGAAGAATTTTTTTTAAAATTGCTAAGTAAAATTTATTTTCATATTATAAATGTATTGTATTTATAGTTTATGTAAATAACAGTAGGTACTAACACATATAGACAATTATTTCGTCTTATTTTTTAAAAATCGTGTATGGCCCCTCCGCCTTGGGTAAATTTTGCATGAGGGCCAAAAATTTCTACCTACGCCCACTGCCTAATAATGCACCTTGGTAGATTTTCACACACTCTATCATGTGACTAACAAGTATAGCCATATTTTATTTATTTTTCTGTAAAATTAATATGTCACTACCTATTAAGCTAAACTATATTGGATATTTTATTTCTGGGAAAAACATATTAAACCGACTAAGGATTATTTGACTGAACAGATTAAGTGTTTCTAGATATATTCTATATTTGGGAAAAAACGTTATCAAGATTTACAGTCCCAATTGATCTAATATATTATCGTTAAATATATATTATAACATAATATTATACTCGTATAAGACACTCAATCTTTAAAAACCATTTTTTTTAAACACTCTTTTTTGACTTATCATCTTCTGCCAGTATACTCATATGGACGATATATTTGTGAATTTTATTTTTCATTCATTTTATGTGACTGAATATTTTTTTTGTACTTTGAGTACAATTAGTAACACGAGTAAAAAAAACACAGTTATAAAGCTTTGATACTATACTGCAAATGGAAATCAATTTTCAAATTGCTTATCATCAAAATCGTTTCTGTGGTAGTTTTTTTACAAATTTGTCATTTGATAATTAGTAATAAGAATAATATACACTTAACTCAATCAAAATTATTATATCCCCCAAAACACGTGCCCGTTGCGACTGTAAAAAATGTTTTTGGTTATTTAAAAGGAACACGATTCGCGAGTTATTGACCACTGATTTAAATAATCACGCATAATTGAATTCTGCTTAATGGATGTTAAGCAAAAACGATATGTTCCAAAAATTATGATAACCGTACATTTAGACAAAGTAAAACATTTCAACAAGCGTAATAGCATGCTAATGGTATTATTCTCTGCAAATCTAGTAGATGAAAACGACATTAACAATTTGAAAAATGTACAATAGATCGATATGTATGTATTATAAATCGTAACTATGTTATTGTTGTTTCACCATTTATTACGTCACTAGAAAATACTTCTCACTTAATAAACTACAACTTCAACGACCCCTCAAACATACAGTCAAACTCGTAACTTTATTTTAATAAAAAAAATGTTTTTGTCTATATGACTGATGACTTACGAGTATAACGCATGTACATTTGTCGCCTTAGTAGATGAGTGAGGATTATTATCTGACTCACGAGCCAAAAGTCACGGGCTCAAGGCCTGTGCTGGCCACAAATTTTATAAATGTTTATTCATTTATATTGTATACAGGACATGAACCCGAAACGGTTGACCAATTAATTGACGATTATTACTCATAAAAAAAACTGTGAAAACAATCTTCACATTTGGAGCGGATATTACTCTTTATTTCTCGTTTTTAATTTTTTTTTTTTTCAGAATACATTTATTGTTTATACTGATTAAACTTTGTTAAGTATTTTCTTAAAATATATAAACGAGACATTTACTAGCTGACAAATTCATCAGAATAGAGCTTGGATTCACAGTTGGCTATATAATTATAATATAACAAGTAAAGATTCAGCAGTTGACTTCAAAATATTCCATATTACATATTCGTTTCCTCCTCTTTGCCTCTTCTCTAATGATTAAACATTGTGCTAAAAACTAACTATTTAATATAATAAAAATATTCAATAATATTATATAAAATTACATGATTTATCTTAGACATTTTAGAGACATTTATCTCATAAATTTGTAATTTAAATATGCACGTATTATAATACAAAACTCAAAGCTATACTCGTATCGTTTCTCGACAATCATTTCTCATATAATTTTGTATCTTTTGTAATATTCTTATTTATTTGTATTCACATTTAAGGTAACTGTGACAACTGTATTATTATATTCCATCTTAAAGTATTATTCTATTTTATACATTATTTTAAAATTTACCTTTTATTCGTTTTTGCAAATTTTTAATGCAATTTAGGAATTATTTAAAAAAATAAAGTTTCCCCCAATTTTTTTCAGGATGAGAAAAATTGTGCTTTCTGGAGTATGTCAACCGTGTTTAGGCAAAAAGAATAAACTCTCACAGAACAAATTTTACAGGAGGCACAAAACAGGATTCTGATGATTTTTAGTCAAAGTCACAATAACACAAACTTGAAGTGCATGATGACTAATAAATTGGTGTTTTATTTTCCGGGTCTGATGATTTAAAAAAAATATTAAAAGAAAATCATAAAAATTGAGATTCAATACTTTTTTCATTTCCACAAAACCTTATTAGGTCGTTTTGTATTCAATATCTAATGTTAAACGATAATAATTCAGTGTTTTAGCTTAATTCCTTTTGACAGGACGCGTATTTAGTTGTGTACATAATGATTCTTAAATAAAAAACTTTCAAAAAACTGACAATTAAGCTCTTTTGCCTAAACAGGGTTAACATATATTGGAAATGAAAACAAATAACCTTAAAATAAAAACAATAATTTAAAATCATTTTATGTAACTCTCAATAAACCGACAAAATATTACGTAGCTAATTGTTTAACATTTATTGAACAATTTTTGTCATCAATCAAAACGTACAGTTATTTCAATTACGACAAAGTAATAAAGTACCTTTTTTGCGAAAATATCGAATAAATCGTCTAATTGAACATTTAGAGTTGTCACAGCAATATTTAATTTAATCGAGTTATTTAATTATCCTAACACCAATTTTTTTTTTTTTTATCTCAAGAATCATATTTTAGTAGGCATTTAATTAGATAAGTAGATACAGTTAATTAGGTACAAATTTTTAAATGGGTTTTATACTTAATTTCAATAGATTGTAATTATTTTAACCTTTTCCGGAGTATGAACTTACTTATGCGTCCACTAAAAATTAGCTTTGAAAAACTATTCACGTTTAATTTACGTCAAACATCAAGCAATAAATATATCACGCATCAAATGAACATTATACAACAATAGTATTCCACACATGTAATACAATATAAAATTTACAGCTAAGTTAAACAAAAAACTTTCACCCAACCGTGCAACCATAATTTCAAGTTTCACGTTTCAAGTAACTGTAAATAAAATCATTTATAGTAGATATAGGTTAAATCAAATTATGGTATAACTTATAAGGTCATAATAAATAGTTCATTTTACTAAAACTTCATTATATCAGATTAAGATAAATTGCTATATCGTATGAGTATTTGAAAACATAAACAATATGAAATCGTTCAAACTTACATGTATGTATACCTAAATGTTTACATTGTGTGATTGTATTCTGTTTTAAGCGGAATATTTCTATTATACATAGCGATGGCTTTAAATTATTTCAGAAAAGAGGATGCATAAGTTAAAATCATTTCTGATAAAACTGTGGGTTCATTTCATTTTCCCTAAATGCGTTCAGTTGATTCATTCAATACCAGAAAGAAGCCCATAAAAGTCACAAATAACAGCCATAAAAAAGCCATAACCAGCCCTGGGTATTGATTTATAAAAAATGTTTGTATCGCTAAGTATTTGTTCTGAGCAGTCGAAACATCAAACGCGGAATACTTTTTTTTATTATTTGACTTTTTCCCTTTTCTGATTTAATCTTTGCCAATAAAACTGTCACATGACGAGACCGTATACTGGAAAATATATAGGCTACTCACTTACTTTGGCAAACTTTTAATCTAAAGGTACACCCATGTTTACTCTGCGTGCTACAAATCAAGTTTTTTGCTGGCAATATTATCTGAAATTCTTCGAACGTACTTACGATATAAAATATTTTTTTATAAATGATATTAAAAAAAACTTCAATATAAATGTTAAAAAAATTATATTTTCTTATCTCATACTCATTTTAGTATACTCGTATAGAATAATAGCGATTTGATGAAAGGTAAAATTTTTCACTTAGGCACTCACAAGTAGTCAGTATTTCAAATAGTCATACACCTGTTCTACGGCATTAATTAGAGGAAACTTCTTAACAAATTGAAGAAAATAATGATGACTTGTCACCATGTAATAAAAATGTATTTCTTCTTTTAACCATACCCACCTCCTAAACAAAACATATGGACCTCTACAATATGAAGATTGTTTTGAAAGTTTTTTTACGAGTACCAATTATTGTCAATTATTAGCGCAACCTTTTCAGGTTCATGTCCTGGCTAAAATACAAATAAATATACATTTGAAATTTTTTTTGGAAAAACATTTTTTTTTCAAATGTATTTCTACCGGTAATATTAATCGACGAGTCAAGTTACAAAAGCGATGTCAATTTTTTGATATTAATGCTATAATGTTACTACTGGTCATCATTTAAACCGGTGGTTCCCAAACTTACTATTCCCATGGACAGCAAAAACCTGACCCTTAACCTTCAAGTGAAATACCTCTATATAACTACTTAATAGAAAAATTCCAAATTTACTTTTGATACCTTAAATGGTAAATGATAACTTTCGTGTTGTGGGTCTATTTTTTAACTTTCATAATAATGAAAATGAGTCACAATTATTTAACTATATTAAATCTTATTCAGACTCTACGACGTTGTCCACGGATCCACAAATTAATTTTAATTTGCCACAAACCTCCTCAACGGTCACAAGGATCCGTGGTTGTTCCTGTAGGAACTACTTTGGACACCACTGATTTAAGTACTCAAGAGAGTAGTAATGTATAAAATTAAATGGCGAAACAAATATTTATACATATTTTAATAACGTAAATAGTTTTTAAAAACTAATTAATTATAGACTAGCATTGTCATTATAAACCTTTCCAACTACTGTTTACAAAATAACATAAAAAAGTCCGTGCTAAGATTAAATATAATAATCTGCTAAATTTAATCATTTGCATTATAAAATGGACAAGTTTAAAATCATATTTGGTGAAAAAAAACATTTCATTCGTGTTTTTGTTAGAAAGGCAACTGTACGTAATCACAGTTCCGTGTATTGACTGGTCAGTAATGGATTCTCAAAACCTGTTTTACGTATAAGAAACATCAATTTTGATCAAAAAGCGGTTCATACATTGTCCATTACGGGCATGTAGCAATGGCGTAGCTACCTCATAGCGAACTCGTTAGCTAGTTTCAAGTACAATAGAATTTTCTTCTATAACCTATGTATGGCATATATATCCATGGCATGCGGAGTATCCCAACTATGAGTATAGATGTATATATCTACTAAAATTTTATAAAAAGAAAAGTTTTTCCAGAGTTGGTCACAAATACCTATGTATATCTTATATTTCAAACAGCTCTCCTGTAAAAAGTCAAATGTGACGTATAACAGTTCTGCATCACAGTAACAATATATAACTAATATCCTCTGTCCAACAATAGTATTTTTCAATACTATTACTGTTTATTGAGTATCGAGAGTAAATAATATGAATTATATTTAAATAATAAAATCCTCAAACTCTCACTTCTTCCAATGGCAAACGTTTCAATAGTGAAATAATATACGCCAATTTAACATAAAAAAAAAACACTATTTTAGATGCAATGCTTGTAGTTTAGAAGATATTTATGACGTAGAAAACTGATAACAGCTGATGATGTTCGCGATAAGGTTTTTATAACTCAAGCAGTGTGCATTTAAAAAATCTTGGTAGTAAGTGAAGATATAAAGATATATTATGTCTAAATAAGTTTGCGTAAAATAAAACACAAAACGCAGTAACGTGAAGAACGACGTTGTAAACATTGGATTATGTTCTTTCCCTCGTGAAATGCTATAGGAAAGACGGGAGTATGGGGAGGGCTGCAGTAACGATTTAAGAGGCCACTTCTGCAGTAAAAATAATACTACATTAAAAGCAAAGCAAAAGGCGTCAAATAAAAGGAGGGAAGAGAAAAATGAACGCGAGAGGGAATTAAACAAAAGTCTGACTTCCTCTAGAAGGTCCTTATTCCCTCTGCTTCCTGCTCTCCCCTAATTCTGTTATATGGCGATATTTGTTGCAAGTATATTACTTTCACTTAAATGTATTTAAGTATTACTTTTCGACGCAATGAATAACTGCGCTTTCCTTCCTATTACATTTTAAACTTTTATTATTTCTTATTATGTTATTTGCTCCCGGAATTCATTAAGTCGTTGTATTAATTGTAAGATGTCAGATAATGCTGATAATAATATTTGCATATATTGCCATAATTAAAATTCCTCTGACGTATCTACTATTTTATTCTTTTGTTGGTTGTATACGAATGAGTCATTATTATAATAAGACATTTTTGATTCAGGGGTTTTTCATAAACCGTATAACGTTTTTTCTAACTTTTTTTACCCTCCATGTAATACTTTGTAGACATTCAGTTTGACCCCCACTCCCTCTTTTCAAAACTTAACGTAACTTCACGCATAAACCGATTAAGTGCCAGAAGCGAGTTAACTCATACAACTTAAAATGTAGTTTTTAAACAAATTTTGATATTTTGGATGGTTTTAAAAACAAAAGTGCAAGGATATGATTATAATATGGTCATTAAAAACAAGCGCCAGTTCTAAAATAAACAAATTAAAGCAGCAGAAGAGGCGGCACGCGGGAAAGATACCAGAAAGCTCTTCCGGATAACTCGTGAAGTGTGCGGAGGACGAGTACTAGCCTCCAAAGCCATTCGCGATCCGAGTGGAGCCATAACCTCTGATCCAGAATGCGTCAAAGGTATCTGGAAGCAGC
>JAPMAG010003087.1:0-10552 GCA_036584685.1 Rhyacophila sp. Rhy_31_5
CGTTTGTAGATTCACTTAACGAAAAGTGAAAGTTAAATTAGAAAAACCTCGCAGGCGCCTGCCACTTGAGAACAATCGCGTCTAATGATGAGCCCGAAACACTAGTATGGGTGGTTAGAACGGTAGAAAGCCCTACATTTTCATATTGAATCGAGACGGATAACTCCATTGAAAATTAGTTACGGCAAGGCGTTGTTATACTTAAAGTAGAATCGATGCATTTTTATCACACATTTAAGCGGCCAAACAACTGCATTATAAATGTATGCAAGTACAATAATGTATTTCTCTTTATGATCACGAGTTTATAAAACATATAATATTTTTTCAATGCAATAAGTATGAATAAGAAACGCAAATTCTTTAAGTAAAAAAAAATCGGGTGCCTGGTCGAACCGATAACCTTGCGGGTCAGAAGTGAAACTTCAAAGTCAGAGGAATGGAAAATTTGGAATGGAAATGGAAAACCGAATAATTCAACTATAATATTATATATGCATGCATTCAACGGTTGAACATTTATGTTCTTTATTCACTCGTATCCATGTCTTTAATCAAATCTAAAAATCAAATGATAGGTCGATTATAACTTAAATAGGATATAAATGTTTGAGATTCAAGTGTATCTAAATATCTGTACAATACTGCGTGAATTGTTTTCTGCTGCATTTCAATTAGTGTTATTAATTATAAAAATAATTATTTCAATGTTTATTAGAATTAATAAGTAATCGATTTTATTAATATTAAGTTGAATTTAATTAATTCATTATTTTTTTTTTATTTTTTTAAGTAAAGTTATTTTTCATTTAGTTATTAGTATTACTATTATTTTTCTAATTTTGATTATACTACTAATAAATGTACAAAGATAAATATTTTATTGTATTTATTTATGATAATTGATAATTATTTTAAATAACACAATATTTTATTATTTTTTCTTTTTATTTTATTTTAATATTAATTATGATTCATTTGTTTCTTTGGGAATATCTTTCCGTCCGTTACACTTTTCGTAACGCTTCTACGCGCTAATTTACTCTACTCCGACAAAAGATGTTTCACTTCAAAAATAATCAGTCGAAGAAATAGAGAGTAGAGAATATAGTACTCGTATAGTTCTATCGTGTTTTTAAAATTCAAATGATCTTATTCTTACATTTTTTGTAGAAATATGTTGCTAAAACGCGCGAGTATACGCACAATTTGCCTTATTACTATTAATTTTTTTTTTTTCTATTTACCCTTTTTTAACGACTAAATTTAGAAACATTAGAATGAACAAGTGAGAATCAAGATAGTATTCAATAAAACGTACTACAAAATATCACTGTACTAGTAGATAGAGTAAAACAGTGGCCGAGTACTACAGCAAAGAGGCAACGAATTCATTTTTAGTGAAATCTGTTCAATGAACTTCAGAGATTAGATATACTCGTAAAATAGAGAAACTTGTACGAGTAAGTACCTTTGTTGGCATGGCTACTGACAGGTTGATCCTATGTTTCGAAACGACGAATACCCGCTGTGAATTGTGAATACTCCAGCGCCGTTAATTTCTGCTTTCTCCCTATTCACTCCATGGTCTTTCATTCTTAAAAAACACTTTTTTTTATTTAAATCAATTTTTGTTTTGATATAAATACTCAGCATTACAACGATATAGCAGCATTTTGAAAATACGCTCTTTGATAAGATAATGATTAGAAATATTTATTATAAGAAAGATATAATAGACATTGTTACAAAAATGTTTTATCGTATCATAAATCTTTATATTCATATTATACCGTAAAAGTGTAAAAAGTAAGATGACAAATGATATAATGGCAGATATAAAGAAAAATGTTGCTTAGAACATATGACAACGTCTAAAATAAGAACACTAAGTTTCTTATTATGAAGCGTGTACAAAGTTACGTAACTTTATGATTGAGAATTTATAAATTTGAAACAACGTATTCAATGTTATCATGATATATACATAATAAAGTATAAAAATGGCAGGCTTTTTATCGCTCTAAATAAGTAAATGCTTTTTGCTTACAATGATTGATCGAAGGGACGTCGTCTTGCTCCACATAATGTTATTGATGATATCATAAAAAGTTCCTTTCCAAACTGACAACTTTTCAATTTATCCTAATCTCAATATCCGATTCATCGGAATAAATTCTCTCTCCATCGAAAGGTAGATACATTATATAATGTATATGTGTATGGATTATATTCCATCAGCGGAGCGCGGCGGCGGGCCGGGCGGGTATACGAGTATGTCTCGCATGTACATTATTATCTGCTTCTAGAACAGTTAAGTAACCCTTTATTGAACTATATTTTCAATAACAATACTTTTTAAATCGCATTTTTGTGTCAGTCAATCTTTGCTTATATGAGTGTATTTTTTTGCTTTTATAGTTAATCGCAGCATCATAAGCTGAGCGATCGAGTCTCTTTTCTTCCAAATTATGTACTTAAAAGATGCGGTTAAAATATAACAAAATGGTGGAGAATATAGCATTTTTTTACATCGATGTATATTTTTTAAAATTTTCATCACCCGAAAAATCTTTACGCTTCTCAATTTTAAATATTGGCTGTTGTTTATTTCCACACCAGGCAGAGGTATGATGAGTGAAACATTGCAGATGTGTATTATGGTTTGTTGAAATTAGTTTTATTGCATATTGTGTTGTAGACGATGTATTTGTAATGGAATCGACATGATATGGAAACCGCCACTTGTATTTGAATTTACATGTTTAAAAAAAAAATTGCTATTTGTCACCTAGATTTCATCTCAATTTTCTATGCAGTAGAAAGAGATATTAAAACGAATTGCGAATAGAATGTTAAAATATTACATTCATAAAAATCGAGACTAATTTAGTCTAATACGACTATATTATAAGACATCTTCTGTTGCTGTATTTAGAAAATAAATTTATAAATATATATTTATATATATATACATTTTGAAAAATGTACTTACAACTTTGTGATGAATTTAATATATATATGTATATAATGGGATTTTTCAAGGTTTTGTAAAACATTTAATTAATTACACCTAAAAATATTATACGGTCACTTCATTGTCCAACAATGAATCATATTGAAATGCAGGATTTTTTCCCATTTAAGTGTAACAGCAACAAATAAACAAACGTCACATAAAACGTTATGACTTTTCAATTATAACATAAATATTGTGTAATTATAGTCAAATAAATAATGAAAGCGTGGCAAATCAAATTTTCTCACCACAAATTTTTGATTTTCCAAATATCGATTATAAGTTTTATATAAAAAATATTCAATATATTTGCCATCGATTATCAGTAGCTTTTAAATAAAAACACATACGGGTTCTTATTATATATTATGATATACCAAATGAAATGAATCGTTCCATTCATCTCAAGATTAAAAACAATTAATAATAAATTTAACGCTTTGGAGGAATAGGTGAACATCATCAAGCTAGCATCAGATTATAAGACAACACAAATAATCCGTGATATTATATTTAAGGTAATCTTCCCGCTTCCCATACCCATAGCACGACTCGTACCTCGCGAGGGTTAAGCGGCTTATGACGTAAACCAGTGATAACACCGCGAAGCGGGTGGATTATTTTACCGCACGAGTTTAGTCGAGTCGAGTCTCGAGCACAGCTACGAGTAGGAGAACGGGTCTGAAAGAGGGCCGCCAAATTTTGACGTTACATTTCGCATTTAAATATTACAGATTAATAACGTCGGTAATCTAATTCGACAATATAAAACGACATTATGCATTTAATAATACGACCGTGCTTAACATCTCAGTTGGTCTTTCTACTTGTAACGATGAAAATAAACTGTACACTTGCAATAAATTATATCTAACAGCATTCGAAAATTGATATATCACTTATATTCTGATCAATATCATACATATATTCAATTTGTTTTTTTCCAAATTGAATGCTCATAGCTGAGAGAAAATATGTGTTTCTTGTCGATTGATTTAATTAAAGTATGCCAAGCTATAAATTTGTCTAAATGAATTTTAGTTTTCTTTTCACCATTTCAAATGCCATATAACTTTTATTTTTTAACTAGTCAAGATATTTATTATTCAAGTAATTTTATTACAAAAACAAGAGTCATAACACAGTTTAACAAATTAGTATGGTTTTCCCAAAAAATACATTAAAACAAGCTAGACTGATTTCGTAGTATCAGACAAAATGTGGCATGATTGTTTAAATGCGGAACTGCATTACTATTTGAATATTATATTATGATTTTCCATAAAGAATAGAGTGAACTATTTTTTTCAAAAGAGAATGCAACAAATGTTTCGAACAATCACGCAATAATTATAGGTAGAAGTTGGATTTTCTACTTTGAATAGTACACGAACGGATCATAATACATACAATACGTAAATAGCATACCGGTGAGTTAGATAAATCCTTTGTCTACACTGGATTTGTCTTGTTTCTAGAATTACAAAATATGTGAGTAACTCATGTTATTATATTAATAATTTTCTTTGCTCTCAACCTTTGGTGGGAGCCATTATATTAATTTAGTAACATACGAGTATTATACATATATCTAAAGTATTGTTGTGTTGTGACTGGTTTTGTCCGATGCAATATTTTGTTAACCGATGAAAGCTCATCGGTTGACAGTATTGTAACAGACAAAAACTGGAAATAGAATTTTAAAAAATGCACGTAAAACTGTGTTATTTCAATACTTTATTACCTTGACGGTATAGTATTATTATTTTACTAATCGTATTCCTATACTATAGTAAGACATATTATAGTAAAGAAAGTCATTCGATACATAGTGAGATTCAAAGAAACAATTTAAACAAGCTCAAAATGACTAAAAGGTTTTCAATTTCTTTGAATTTCAAAAACAGTTAAGGGCGTTGTTAAAAGTTTTTCAGTTTAATATACTCAATCGATTTTACCATAAGCTATACAAAAACTATAGAACATATTGATTACAAGCACTTTCGTCCGAATATTTGGATTTCTAAAATTATATTGAAATTAGAATTTCTCTTTTAACGTCAAAACTCCTCTCTCATACAAACGTTGATATGGTATATAATAAAAGAAAAGAAAAAAATGGAATACAATAGTAATAAATGTTTATTAGTATATACTATGATGCTGAAAACCTTTTTATAAGCAATTAAGCTTTTTAGAAATTCTATTACCAAAATTAATGATTTGCACATAGCGCAAAGGATACGAGTGCATTGATGAGAGTTCACCAAAAGTGCATGTTTACATAAACGTAGATTTGAGAACAATCAGGAAGGCCATTATTCTATCTAACGTAGAATCTAACTAAAATACCAGTTTGAGAGATTAAAACCAGCGTTTAGTGTTAGTAGTCTAAATATGTTAGCTATATGAATATTGTTTCTTGTGAAAACCGTCGGAAAAATCATACCAGATAATGTAGAAAAGTAAGATAAATGTGTTATATCGTATATTTATTATGAATAATCTACAAGATGGCGATGCATTTAGCTGTAGAGCATCTCATTAATTTGTTAGTGAAGGTACGCCTTAGAAATTGTGATGTTTCGAAATGAGGTTCGGATGACGGTATTTGACTATGATAGGAACGGTACAAGATGGCTACGCTTTCGAATTCATGTCTGTTTTCGACAAGCACATTATTGCAGCTTATGGGAAATCAAGTGAGTAGATGTTGCCTAGCTTTTGCGTTCCCCCGTGCCTTTGCTTTAACCGTAAACTGCGCGCCGCGATGCAGTGGCGCCCGAGTACTGAACTCACTCGACTACTAAAATAATCTTTATTTCATTAAGATTTAAAATGTGAAAACGTAACATAAAACAGTGATTTTTTATTAGTTCATAGGAGTTAATAAAAAGTATAAATAATCACTCGGCCGATGAAATTTTATTCGCACCTAAGTGATATTTTTTTAGTAACTTCAATTTGAAAAATATTATTTCTTCAAAAGGATATTGCAAAAAAAAAAACGTTTTGCGATCATAAAATGTAAAGGTGAAACCGCAGCAAGAGTTGAAAGTGGAATCGAATAGTGCATTTCAGAAATGTTTTGCGAATTAAAAAGAACGTTGGAATACATATGTTATATCTTATGGGATGAAGAAACCATATCACGTTTACGACATTTTTTTCAACGGTTCAGCGTTCATCAGACATGGATTAAAATTGTCACTTTTGGATCTATTTAGAAATGTTGAACAATTCTCAACGTTTGCATCGATCAAAAAACTTAAAATATCAATTTATCAAGTACCTTTATTTATAAATATTTTCACAGTAAGGTGGATATAAAAAATATCGATCCACCGCCACTGTTGCACACTTCGGTCTGGTGACTAGATTAATGTTTACGGATGTCGCTGCTCGGTATCGACGAATCCCACCACTCACTTACTCGTATATTAAAGCGTTGAACGTTTTTCAGAAAACTCTTGTATGTTATGTTTTGAATATTTCAGGTAAATAGTAGTAGTATACTATTTACTATAGTCTGATATACTAATATAAAAGTTTTCGATTTCAATGAGAGATATTTTTTAATTTACTAATGAATACTTTAAAATAATGGTATTGTTGGTTATCTTATTTTCACTCTCATTACAATATTGTAATAGTAAAATAAATATATAATGGACGTGTTAACCTAACACTAACAGATGACAAAAAAAATATAAATTAAATACTTAGATTTCAATGTGAGATTGATATGATTTTTCAGGCTTTTGCAGTAACCTATTTAAATTTATGCATAACGTGTGTATTCAATACAGACCATATTATGATCTATTCAATATATTGAATAATATTAATACATATATTTTTAACGACTGATTGAAGCCCTCGGGCTCAAGGAGGCCGGATGAAGAGCTGAAATGCCATCAAAGAGACTGCCGAGGCTGATTATCTTTGGCTTGCTAAACGACACCAGTGAAACGGAGTTGAGAACAGTAATTTCAGCCTCCACACGGGAGGCAACCGGTTTAACAGAGGCTGAAGAAGGCAAAATCACGCTAAGCCGCAAGGAGCCCTCTCCCGCACGAGGAAGTACCACTTCGTCATTGCGGTCCCCCGAAAAGTCAGACAAGCTCTGATGAAGAATGGACGCCTATATATAGACTTGAAGTCTTCCCCCATGAAGAATTTCAATCGGGCTGCAAAATGCATAAAGTACCATGGATTTATGGATACATGGCCAGAATGTGCGGCGCCAAAGTAGAGACCTATGGGCACTGCGCCAAGGATGGCCATGATAGAGTAGATTGTTCTGATAAGGCAGCCCCCCCCCCTAAATACTTGAGCTGTCCGAAGCACAGAAAGCCAAGCGTCCACGCGGTGAGCGCGTTGGATTGTCCTGCTAGATCGTATGCGCTTGAAAAGGGGAGGAGCCCAACTGGTTACTCATGATCCGTTTCGCTCAATTGAATCTGGCCAGGGGTAGGGCCATTACGGCCGAGCCCATGAGGACTATGCACAAGCTTGGTATGGACGCGGACCTTGCTAGCCGAATGGCGTTATAGATAGATCACATAAATAAATCGAAAAGCGATCACAGGGTGATCAAATTTGAGGTCGGGGTCCTATCCGGCTTGCCGATGCTAAAGTCCTGGCCTGGGTTCCTAGGTTGAAAAAGGGCGGCAAGTGCTTATCGGAAGCCTTCGACACTGAGTTCGCTAGGGAGCTTGACGGTGCTGCTGCGCGGCCCCTTAAGGATCCGTATGGTGCGGCTTCCCTCCTTACGCAATGATCGTCGGCGTAGTGGATTTGACTCTGGGCAGGATGGCACCGAGATGCTCGGATTTGGCGCCGTAGTGGTTGCCGAGGCTCACAAGGCTCAGAAACTTGTTAAGGTCCGCAAGACAAGACTTCCTGGCTACTTGCAGGCAACTGAAAGAGCCTTCAAGCTGCAAGGCCTTCCAAATGGCGAGCCTTAAATACAAAAAAGACATTAACAAAGACAAATGCGATCATTGGAGCAGGTTCGTTACCGAGATGGGAGAGAACGATCCTTGAGGTCCGTTCTGCGCTCCGCGTCATGAAACTAACCTCTAGGCCTAGCGAGGTTGTATTTTTAATCCAACGCCCGGATGGCAGGTTCACCGCCACAATTGATGAGACTGATAAAACCACCTGGTCGACGCCCTGATCTCTTAGGACGACCCCGGTGAAGATGACGAGAGATTTCTGCAGCTGCGCGTATCAGTCTTGTTCCCACTGCACACCCCCGATTCATATCTTCCAACCTCGGCTGAGATTAGACTACTATTTGCCATATTGGCACTTAGAAAGCCCCCCGCCCCTGTCGCTTTCCAAAATCACTCAACTCTACAATGTCTGTATGAGAAAAGGCATCTTCCCGGATTGCTGAAAGAAGGGAATTCTTACTATGATTCCCAAAACTGGTGATTGGTCTGCTTCCGATCCCACGACATACTGGCTAATCACACTTTTCCCCGTTATGGGAAAAGTACTCAAGAAGCTGATCAGTTGCAGAATCGAGTCACGCCTTGCGAAAAACTTCCCGATTTTGGACCGTCAATTCGGATTTTGCCCCGAAAAGTCCACCGAGGACGCATGCGGTTTGTACTGAGCTCGGTGAAAAGCTCAAATAAGAGAACCGTAGCAGGGTTTTTTCTAGACATTGCTGGCGCATTTGATAATGTCTAGTCACCGCTCGTTCTTACGAAGCTCCAGCTTGGACAGTTTTCTGGGAATTTATACGCGCTCCTTCAGAGCTACTTTTCTGGAAGAGAAATGATGCACTACGCCGGTTTCTCCGACATACAAAAGCCAGTGCATTCGTGGCGCACAAGTTTAATTCAGGTCAACGATCGAGTTCAATCTCACCGACTTAGGTTTACCGGACCACGCCTACAGATGCGCTTCCCGTCCTCGCCGGAGTTCTCCCGCTTGATCTACAAGTGCGCAGCACCATTTACTTATTTCTCAAGAACAATGCTACTACCCTCGGAGGCATCATTCTAGTGCCTCCCACGAGATTTGAAAAGAAATCGTATCGCAAGATGGTGAGTGAACTTGTATATGTGACTGTCCTCTCCATCTGGCAGAAGAGCTTGACAGCATCCGGCTCTGGGCGACAAACCTATCTATTTTTCCTAGATGTAAAATGGAGGTAACGAGATGATAAGACTCATACCAGCTCATTAGACCAGTCAACTCCTGACTGGACATAAAAAGTTCGTGGACAAGCTCTATGAGCCTGAAAAGCTAGTATACAGGCCAATTTGTAGATGCGGACATGATTACCAAACTGCTGAGCATATTCTGTAGAAGTGTCCGCTGATGCATTCATCATGTACGGAGTTATTCCCTGGGATCAGCCTTCACACGGGTCCTATTGGGACGCAGACATGGTATCTACCATGGCCAGTTTCGAGGCATTTAGAAAATTTGCGGCATTTTACGGGGAGCGATTTTGCTCAGACTCCCAAAGTAACTCGTCGGCTTCGAGCATGTCGGCCATGGTAATTGAGTTATCGGTACTGTGGGGTGCATAAGGCACCTCATGCCAATATGAAACTGAAGACGATGCAGACTGCTAATCAATATTTTCATTCTAAATTATCTATGTTAAGCATACACGTGCATGGTGATACCGTTCCGTGCGATTCCGCTACAGACAGCCTAAAAATCAAAATGTGGAAAATAAAAAAAACATTGCTTTTGTGAAGTGTCAGGTAGGTGACCGCGCACAATCGCTGTTGTAAGTACTGGCGGGTAAGTAGTGGGTCCTTCAAGTACATATATTTTATACTGCCACGGTAATGGATATACTCGTATGTCACCCTCGTCGGTGAGTTGATAGCGCATCTACTTTACAAGCCGAGGGCCACGGGTTAAAATCCCGTAGCTGGCAAATAAGTTTTCATGTTGATTTAGATCCAGGACGTGAAGAAAATTGGTTGAGCTAATAACTGACAATTATTACTGGTAAAAAAAACTGTCGAAATAATCTTTACATTGCGGAGATACATATGCTTTGTTTTGGAGCAAAAATACTCGTAAGTGTAAACAAGAGTTTAATATTAAATGCTACATTTTTGAAAAAATAGATTAAAATTCGGAATACTTACGAGTATGTTTGCTAATTAAATCAACATATTTTTTAAAAGTATAATATAATGAGTATTCAAATAAAATTACGGAATCTAATTGAAAAATTAAAATATTAAATAGTGGCATATGTTATCAAATATAATATGTATTAATACAATATTGACCGTGTTTAGGTAAAAGGGAGTAACTCTCACTGAAAAAGTCTTAAAGGAGGCATAAAAAACGTGTTTTAATGATTTTTAATCCAAGTCACATAAACACAAACTTGAAGTGCCTAATGACCAATAAATTTGTGTTTTATTTTCTTCATCTAATAATTTAAAAAGTTATTAAAAGAAAATCATTAAAATTGAGGATTAAAACTGTTTTTTTTCTTTCCATACAAACTTAGTAGATCGTCCTTTTTTCAAAATCTAAAGC
>JAPMAG010003091.1:0-10550 GCA_036584685.1 Rhyacophila sp. Rhy_31_5
AAACAAATATATGCAACTTTTTTTTTTAAATAATTCGTCTTTTACGAAATTAGCCATGGAAAGTACCCCTTTCGGGTTATGTGCGATTTTAACGAGTTTAGTATGTTAAGGGTTAAATGTCTTTTACCAGTAATAAAATATTCAATATCAACTTAATTGGTAGTTACATTTCAATATTACAGAAAAAACTTGTTTTACCAGATGATAGATCGTGCAAAAGTCTACCAAACTGCATTATTAGGTAAAAAGTAAAAAAAAAAAAGGAATGAATTCTTGTCTCAATAAGAATGTAAAAAAAATTGTACTATTTATTTGAAAATATACAGTCAACTCCCCTATAGCGTATCCCCTTATAGAGAATTTTTCAATCGCGTTTGCGGCAGTTCCCCCTATAGCAGTCCCCCGGATACCGTAGTTTTTTTTACAAAACGTGCACGTTTAATAGCATGTATGTACGAGTATAGGTAGTATATACGAGTATAGGTGTATGTATAATTCTTTTGAAAAATCTTCAATTTGCAGATTCCTATAGCGAGTCCCAATTTTTACGCCTTAGGGGGGTTAATTGTATATATAAATATATACTTCTGGAGATACCATGACTACGATGACGGTTTCTTTGCATATTTTATACATACGTATTAATTGATTACGAATTAAATTAACATGATTATTTTTTTATTGAAATAAGTGAACATGTATTTTTTGTTATTTTAGACAGAAATTATGACTCCAGACAGAGAAGATAGACTACAGATAGGTCGTCTCCTCAGCCAACCAGCCCGATACTTCTTGGAGGGCGGCAGATAGCGTCAGGCCCCGGGTCCAGTGACCCCCAATATTGCTGCCGTAATAGTGCCAGATAGATCACCGCTATGGAACACCCTCACACACGCCCAGAGCCTCAGCATTCCTCTTGATAGCTAACAGTTACCATCGGAGAACGTCTAAGCGTGCACATCTCCGTAATTCAAAAATGATATTGCCTTGCTCCAATTTTTGTACTTTTATAATATACTCAACCGTCTAAATCAGTGCTTCTCAAATATTTTTCACGCTTCGATCACCACATATCTAAAAAAACTAACGATTCTTCAAATAATATTTCTATTTATTATAGTATTATATATCAGTTTTTATCTAATATCTATAATTAATTATTTACCTTTTAATTTGATATGAAAGTTTACTTTTTAATACGATTTATAACAGTAGTATCTAAAAGGATCAATTCTCATTGTTTATTTACGTAGCTAAAATACTACTGAAACCCATAAAGCAATACATATGAGTGAATGAACATATGAGTTTCAAACTCTGCGTTGATTGGTTATAAACGCACCATCTGCACAACCCCGCTGCTATCGTTAAGCACATCGCAACAAATACAGTTTTTAATTTATTCATGAAACTATAATCCAACAATAGTTTTCCCCGCATTTTCGACAATAGTGGTTGATCATGAATTTCGCTTCAATATCGACCATGTTTAGGTAAAAGGCGTAACCCTCAGTTTTTAAAAAGTGCTTTCATTTAAAATTCACAATGTACACTACAACAAAACACGTTTTGTCAAAAAGAATTAAGCCAAAAATTCCGAATTATTATCGAAATTGCTTTACATTTTGAAAAAACGATACGTCAATTTAAATGATTTTTCTTTAATAATTTCTTAATTATCACATCAGTAAAATGAAACACTAATTTATTGGTAATCGTGCACTTGAAGTTTGTGTTAATTTGATTTCGATTAAACGTCATTAAAACACGTTTTTTTGCCTCCTGTAATTTTTTTTCTGTGAGGGCTACGGTTAATATTCTCGTTCATTCTTTTAAATATTTCATTGTAATGTGCATTGTACATACATGTGAAGTTGGAGCAAGGCATTTTAGTATAAAATGGGTCCAATCGAACCGGTAATAAGACAATGTTTCAGTAAATAAATATTTTGTTAACTGATTAATAAGTGTGTTGCCTAATCGTTCCAGATCAGTGGTGCGCAAACCGTGGGTCGGCAAATTCAAAGAAATATATTTGAAAATAAAATATAACGTTTTTCTTCTGTCTACTGTGTATTCGATGATCGCGACAAAATTTTACATAAAATGGTGGGTCGGAAATGAAAATAGTTTACATACCACTGCTCTAGATCAATAGCTGTGTATTATATAATGTTGAGTTCATTTGTAACAAAAAAATAGTTTGTTGCTATAAACAAATAATAAAAATTGTTGAATAATTATTAAATAAATGTCAATTGTATCTTAGTCATACTTGAAAAAATCTTGTGTAATATATAAAAAAAAAAACGCTTGAATGTAAAATATTTAAGGCCTCTATAAATGAATATGTAATAAATATAATATGTAAAAATAAAAACACGCAGGACTAGGCTGGAGCCCAACTCAAACAGTGGCGTAGCTAGAAATTTTAGCCTTCATGGTTTTGAAAAAAAAATCCGTGTTTTTTGTACCTACTGCTATTTACATAAAACTATAAACATAAGAAGTATTTCGCAAAAACTTTTCTTTTTACATGTTTTAGTAGATATACATATACTTGGGATACTATGTATGCCATGGACAAGTATACTATACATCGCTTTTAGTAGGAAATGCAATTTTAGTTAGAATTGGACATAAAGTGTAGAGAGATTAAGTCAGCGATGGGCCTCATGCATTGCATGAGTTTGCTATGAGGCAGCTACGCCACTGAACTCAAATATTGTTTCACCACTAAAATCAGCAACCAGCTACAATTCTTTATAAAGATGGTTTTGTATTTATTAAAACAAAGTTTTTTTAGTAAAATTTTCTCTTATTCCATATATATATTTTTAAAAAATGATGGAAAGACTTCATGTTATAAACACCGCAAACTAGCAGCTCTGATACTCACTAAAAGTCATAATATTTATGAATGATAATTTACCTTTTTTAAAGTATTATCAGTTATTATTTAGTATTGCAACAATCATAATTTTCATAGAACAAAATACTTCATGAAAGTGTTCCAGGTTGTATTATAAAACGTTTTGAAGATACCCAGGTTCGGATGAAGACCATTAGATACCCTAAGCACCAACTAATTTTGGTGCATCCTTACACTTGTCCAAAATTTGAATAGCTCCGATCTGCGAGCACAGTGTACTTTATTTTGCAGTATAAACGTGATGACACAAGAGAGATATAAATAGAACGTATCCATTTTTCATTAAATTTTGAAAATGTCAGTAAATTTAATTAGTTTAGTAATTTCAATGATAAATTCGGCTATGAAAAATTTACGTGGTGCCCCTTCGTTCTTTAACGCCTAAGCACGTGCTTACTTTGCTTAACTGGTTAAGTACCAGGAACGAGCTAAATCGTACATCTTTAAATATAATTTGCTGGAGAAATTTGAATATTATGCATGATTTGAAATATTAAATCTCAGAGATATGACTATACTATGATCATTAAAATTAAATTATTACAAAAAACGTTCAATATATTTATTTTAAATATCATAAGGTTCTATTTTTGCTTTAAAATGTACGTTTGTTGGATTGTAGCATTTTGTCTGGCACAAAAAAGGTTAATGGTTAATCCAGCACTGAAGATACCCAATTTGACTTCTTGGATTATTGGACGTTACAGCTTGTAACAGGACAAATCTGTGTTATTGCTTTCGAACTCTGTCATTTTAAATTAAGATATGGAGACAATTTAATATTATATAGTGAAATGTAGAATTCCTTATCGTGTACTCTGTAAGTGTTTCATTTATTGGTTGAAAATAAAACCTATGCATGTCAGTCCTTAGGAGAAACTAAATAATGCTGGTCACCTATACCAAATTTATTGCCACAAGTATTAGCTTTTTGGCATTACAAAATATGTGCAGTATTGCCTAACGAGTGAAAAGGTTTCTTTTTTCAAGTTTACTAAGTAGATACTCGTAATTAATAGGTTATGATTGAGGACAATATTAAATTTCTGCAAATTTCCGTCTATCCGTTCAAATGTTATGGAAGGTTCTTTCTATGACACTATTGGCTGTTTCTTGCAGGATACTTGAAGTGCATTATGTCATAGCACAAGGGTCAGCAACCTTTTTTTGGCTGCGAGTCAAAATCAATCGAAATGTGACCATTAATAAGACGATTTGGATTAATAGGTATTTTCATTTAAAACAATTCGTTAGTAAATATGATAAATTTCATTGAGGAAAGTAAACCCTTTTTAAGCTTAACTTAAAAAACAAAATTCTAATTTTAATTACTACAAAAACATATATATTTGTCAAGTATTAGTTCATTAATAATTTATAAACTTTATTTATAAGCGTTATTTTTATTGTCAGTGACTCCCCTGGTGCTGAATTTGTGACGTCAATTTAGTCAAGTCTGGTTCTAACTTAGTCACCTTAAGACTAATACAAACGTCTGAATTTTCGTTAGTTAAACAGCTTCTAGTCTTAATTAAAATAAATTTTATGGGCGAAAATATTTGCTCACATTTATAAGTAGAACAAAATGGCAAAACAATATTTTTTCAAAGATAAAAACTTCGTAGGAAATGATATCCAACATCGAGTAATGGTGAGATTCCTTCGGACAATCTTGCTGTTTTCCGTTTATGTTCAATTCTGCAACTTTGTAATTTTTTCTTTTTATATTAACACTTTATTTTTGGAACTCAAGTGGGTCACTTGGTGATCCGTGGTTCAAATGTTGCCAACGCCTGTCATAACATTTGCCAGAAGGTGTACGCAAAGATATAATAGGTATTATGGTTAGCAAGGTAGACCACTTCAATAACCATATTTATTTACGAGTTATTATTTAAAATATACAATATATGATACTAAATTGACAACTGATAAATGTACATACACCATTGGGAAAATCTATGAACAGAGTCAAACTTTTTACAACAACCAGAATCACCCGCTTGTTCAAAAATAATTGTGAAATCATTTTTAAACATATTTTATCATTGTGAAAGCGAAAAGCACCTGTAATCATATGTAAATATATTGATAGTGTCTATTTTACTATTCATCGGTCTGTTCGATGACAATTGACAAACATGGCGATGGTGTTTCAATTGCCTTGATAATTTATTACACTTAAGAGTAGTTAACTAACAAAATATGTACGTGTTAATTATGTTACTTGATAAAATTGGTAAGCTAACCACTACATACCTTTATGTCAGAACAAAGTATAAATTGATTGACTATTTTGTATGTTTTCAAATGATACTTTTCTTAATATTTGGGCATAATATACATCACTCACTCCAATTATACGAAAGATCGGTTCTCCAGAACACCGTGTAAATTAAAATCATGATTTAAATGATAACCCATGTTCATTAAAAAAATCAGAATACACATAATTTAGAGAGTTACCTAATCAAATTCACTTCGTTCAAAATAGAACAAAAGTACAATGCAAATAAGATGCAAAAAATATAAATCCATTTATGAAATAACAAATATATGAAGCATCTGTCGAAATCGAGAAAAAATACGAACGCATCCTAGGCACGATTTAACACTTTGTGTGAAAATTTTATATTCCAAAACCCAATATAAACTTATGAAAAAAAAAAAAAGAGAAATGTATTAGATTGTTTCAAATCTGGTTGATTCCGCACGCATTTAAATATTTATTTCATTTTAAAATTTATCAGCTTATAAAGGCCGTTATTTTGTCCTAATTTAAACATAGAATACGACGAAAATAAAAAATCTTGACATAAACTATAATTTGATCTTGAAACATATAAACATTGATTGCCGAAAAATATTAAAATGCGCTTATGTCGCTTTTTGTAACTAAACGCTTCATATTATGTTTGATCTAAGAACAGATTTTTTTGTGTAAGTCCACAAAATTCTTTATAAAAATAAGTTTAAATATTTTGTTTTTTTTTCAATACAATGGCTTTCTGACGAGGGTTTAAAGGAAACATGATGACTGAAAATGTATAAAACCATATGGGACCTATAAATATAGAATTCATTAAAAATGCCCAGATGTTGAATTACTTGCATCGCAATCATAGATAATTATTTTGTGCCGGTTGAATGATCAGATGTGTATTCCCAACTAACAAGAGGTGTGTTGACTGGTTCTGTCAGCGATAGCAGTAATAAGTTGAATTTAAAATTTAAAAAGAATTTAATAAATAAACTCTTCGTTACATTATAATAAATGGGAAATGTATATTTTTTAGTCTTCATATTTTTTTTGGCTTTTTCTTCAGGCCATTCTTCATTGAAGCGTCTACTTATAAAAAGCGAAATAAGCACATTTCAATATTTACGGCAAATAATGTTTTTATGTTTCGTTGTCAAATTTTGTTTTATCATAAAATTCTTTATTTTCATCGTATTCTACATTTAAATTGGAACAAAATAACAGTGTTTATCACCTGATAAACTTTAAAATTGAATAAATATTTAAACGCGCACGGAATAAACCAGATTTGAAATATTCCAATGCATGAAGAGTTAACTTTTTTATTTTTTTCATAAATTTATATTGAGTTTTGGAACATAACATTTTCACACATTGTGAAAAATTTGCGTAGAATACGAACGTATTTTTTTCTCGATTTCGGCAAAATGTGTTTATATCGCTTTTTGTAACTAGACGCTCCAATTATCCTTTATCATGTTCTTTTTTACCATATCGCCATTATAATGAAAATTCTACGTCATGCGTGAATACTGCGTAATGAGCTGTTCTGAAAATAGTAGTATATATATACATATATTAATATGTATTATATTCATCATAGATATAACTATATCTATATATAAGTATGTTACTTGTTGTAAATCCAAAATATCAATTATTGTGTGTAATTTATAATTAATTAGACTAATAAAATCTTGTATAAACATAACATTTTATCACTTTTTACCTTTCATAAATGGTGCCAATATTTTTTTAATATAATTTTTATTTAAAAGATGCATTATATTGACATTATTTAAAATATTTAGGGCAGTAGATATTTTAATTTTAGCATTTCAGTAAATCTAACTGTATAATATAAACTTAAGATAAAAAAAACTATTAATAATGCCCAAATTTTAAAATATTTTACCTACCTATTAAGCTGCCTAAAAATTATAGTTTATTTTTTATTTTACTGTTTAGATGAATAAACGGCTTTATTATAGAATGAAAAATGTTTTCGGCCTTGTAAAATAAACGTAATAAACAGTTTTTGAAAATGTACTAGCAACATTGTTTTATTTATTTATGGTAAACATATCAATTTTCCCTCATACCCCGGAGTAACATCATAGATTTAAATGATTACAGCTTAAAACGATAACTGTTAGTCAAAATAATATAAATAATATGTATAATTCACCACTAAATGTAAAATTAATATCGACAGTAGATAGACAAGTGACTATAAAAAATGATTTATATTGAAAATATGTGAAAGTAAGTATGGGTTTTTTTTTAAATATGTATTTTGGATGAAAAAATCTTTCGTAGATTATAATATCAATATCGAATACTCTGGTTAATATACTTACAGTGGCGGCTGGTGAAAATAAAAAAATGGGGGCCATAAGTCAAAAACATTTTTTTTACAAACTAAACATAATACGTATGTTAAGACAAAAATAAAAAAAGACTTCATTTACAAGCGTACATTTATAAATTCTGATCAATATTCGCATACAAAATTATTATTTATTTTCAAAACTGTTCCGTTCTACTTCGTTTCACATCAATAATTTTTTTGATTGCTTTATGGCTAAAATGTTGGATTTATGATAAGCAATCATTATGAATAGATAAGTTTTTGATGGACCACCATTGAATCGCCGATAGACCCTGTCGCGGTTATGCGTACCATCTCCCTGACACGAATATTTTTCTAAATATGATTTTAAATCTTTTCATAGTACAGCCGTACATAATGGTGGGATCACCATGCGCATCAGTGTAAAAACTGAAATATAATTAAGAAAAGATGACTAGCAACTAGCAGTTTTCCATGTCGTCAAATACTCTATGGTAGTGATCGTTAAACCACGGCTCGCGAGCCACATGCGGCTCTTTGGCTAGTTGGGTGTGGTTCTTCCATGAATGTGGTGTTTAAATTTTAATTCAATGGTATTTTAATACAAATGTCAATCAGTCAATGTTTTTAATCTAAATTCAAATAAAGGCCAGTTTTTACTTCCTCTCTACTACACGAATGCAACGCCATCTCTTGCTAGATTATTGCAAAGTATGGTACCTTGTTATATTCAGTGTACCTAGTTTTAATCAACTACTAAAAAAGGGCTCTTGTAAAGAAATTTGGCTCTCAAAAGAAATCTAAATCGTTGCACTTCTGATATTTGCCTCTTTTAACTAATGAGATTACCGATCACTGCTCTATGGCATAATATCCCCTGCTCACTCAACTTGTTGACGAATCGATCATCCCGACCGTATAAGCTCGAGATACACGAGTCAGTTTGCTCAAAATTTCACCCAAAAATCCTGAAATTTTTGAAAAGGTCTTAAAATTTGCCTTTGTAAATACTGGTGTCCAAATACTACAAAACAATAAAAAATACTACATGTATATGACAACTCCTGCGTTTCTCGGCTAAGCGGGATATTTTCCAGGAGGCGGCTGTGGCTTTACATATTGTTTTAGTAACATGGATGACAATGGATAAGTTTTCATCAACGGTGACATCCAGACACTTCACACTGGAATAAAAATACATCGAAACACTGTCCATTCTGAAACTCAGCAGACGCGGAAACTGGCGAAAAGCCTCCCAAGTGTTGAACCTGCGGCAGGTGAGAACTTGTGGATAAACAGCAACAATTCCCGCCAACAACAGTTAATAAACATAATAAAAACAATAAAAAGATCATCATACTGCAGTATTTTTTAATACATATTATAAAGAATTTTGAATTTTCATCTATATTTGTTCAATTTTGTTATATAATATTTGATAGTCTAATGTTAATATCCTGTAAATGACGTTTACAAATTTTACAGAAAGCTAAAAAAAACTTTCAAATATTTATATAAAATTTTCTTTCCTTCTAATTATAGTTTAATTGTATTTTTAAATAATATTTATTTAGTAATTATTTTCTAAAAATGCATATGTGTATACCTAATATAGAAGCAACAAATAATTATTTTAAGTATGGCTACATTTTATTGGACCACACCAGCAACACTTACAAAAATCCGCCATCGTGCCTTTTCAGATTTCCGCCGGGCGGACATCTGACGTTCAACGCGGGTCTGTGTTAAGACTGCGTTTTTAATAGTAAAAATGGTATGTATTTCCGTAATTTGAAAGACCAAAGGATAATTTAGTGCCGATACAGTGTGTTTTTGACTATTGAAGCGCAATTCAATGGCGGATGGTTCTAATTTTGACCGATTACTTCAGTAGTACTGGCGAATGTTCCATGCTGTTGATTTGACGTATTCCTTTTAACTATGGTATCTAGTTGACCTGTTTTTAGTGGTGTGCTATTATTTATCGAATTTGTATGTGGTTCACAATTCACATAATAGTGAATTATCTTTTATAATTAAGTTATGTGCAACTGAATGATGAATTTATGACACATGCGCGTCATATGAGACGGTCATGAGAGTCGACAAACGTACTCCAGAGTCATGTTCTATGATTGTGGCTGTCCGCTGTTTACAACTCTAGCTGTATTATTGATTTTAAAGTGTCTCTGATTGTTGCTATTTCAAAAAACGTCATGTGAAACGTTATTTTACAAGATAGTAATGTGCACCGTTTATTTCAGGGTTTCGTCAAAGTCGTGAAGAACAAGCAGTACTTTAAGAGGTACCAAGTTAAATTCAAGAGGCGTCGTGAAGGTAAAACTGATTATTATGCCCGCAAACGGCTCACTGTTCAGGACAAGAACAAATACAATACACCCAAGTACCGCATGATTGTGAGGTTATCTAACAAAGATATCACTTGCCAGGTTGCATTCTCTCGCATCGATGGAGACAGGATCATCTGCGCAGCTTATTCCCATGAATTGCCCAAGTATGGAGTAACGGTAATTCGTAATCTTGATACATAAATAATTCTACTTTCTTTTTTAACTAATCCCATTGCATTTGACATACTAACCTCTCACTGGCGGTTAGCATTGATCGAGCGACATTCTTCTGTATTTCTTTTTGATATCTGCATTTAAGTTTTTTTTAATAGCTATATAATTATTTCCTGCATCGGTTTTACAGCCAGTCGAATATCATTATTCTGACCTTTACTTATATATATGTAGTCAGTTTAGTTTTTATTAAATAATGTATTTTTTGGATATGCCAATATTGATATAATTAATGTATTCAAAATATTTTCAATCCTGAAATTTGATAAGTTATGATTGTTAGCAATGTCTTGTTGCACTCTTATCAATACCTTTATTATGTCTCTCAAACATCAAAATTACCAGACAGTCGTAAAAATCAATTTTAACCCATTGTGGACGGGTATGTTTTTTGAATAGATGTGACCTGTCGATCAGAAC
>JAPMAG010003094.1:0-10547 GCA_036584685.1 Rhyacophila sp. Rhy_31_5
TTAGGAACGCTGTGTCGTCTGCGTATTGTGCGACGATCGTTTGGTTTTTAGGTATGGGTATGTCGTGTGTGTATAGATTGTATAGTGTCGGTGCTAATACTGAGCCTTGCGGTACTCCGGCTGTAGGCGTTCTGATGGTGGATTTTACTCGATTTATTTTTACCGCGAAGCTTCTGTTTGTCGCGAAGGAGTGCAGGATCTTAATTATTGGGCGTTCGAGGCCGGCCTTGTCTAATTTGACTATTAGTCCTCCGAGCCAGACTTTGTCGAAGGCTTTTGCGATATCTAGGAAGAGACCTGTCGTGAACTGTCTGGTTGAATCCATCTCTTATGTATTCCGTTACTTGTAGCAGTTGGTGGTTTGTAGAGTGTAGCTCTGAAACCGTGCTGTTCGTCCGGTAGTATGTTTTTTTTCGTTTATGGGGGCTTGTAGTCTGTTTTTGATTACGCGTTCTAGTGTTTTGCTCATTGTCGGTAATAAGCTGATCGGACGGTGGTTTTCTGGGTGTTTATGATCTTTACCGGGTTTTGGAAATAGTATGATGTTTGCGTGTTTCCGGTATGGTGGTTATTATTTGTTGCGCTTTTGTGTTTGTTGTGTCGATGCGAAGTCTCGATTCCTCGTCCCTCGTCTTTGTCGTTCAATTGGTCTCTGACAATCTAATTCACTAATTTTTCAATAAAAAATAATTTGAAAAAATCAACAGGCTCTTTGCGATCATAGGAGAAGTTGTAAATGTTAGGTTGTGAAGTTCATCATCATCTTCTGTGATGTGAATCCTTTCTTCATCCTCGATTACTATTAATCTTCTTTTTCTCTGGGGAAGACTGACTGCTATCATTGTCGCAATTGAGTTCTTAATCATTCTTTTTTATTTTTTTTATAAACACCGTCCTGAACGATGTCTAAAATAAATTCATCATCGCCACTATCAACATTATCACCGTCACTTCTACATTTATTCGACATTTTTTTGTGTACAAACTGACAAATGAATACTGAAATGATCCAAATGTATTTCCACAGAATTGTAATAAAATAGTGAGATGTAGAGTAAGCGGCTATGAGGTGTAAATATCCCATTCATTTAGTTAGGACTGTAGACACATTGCCAAACAATTTCTCAAACAATCATGAATCGATATGTACTAATTTTCATTAGAATTATTAGAGTATTTGGAAGTAGATTTGTAAGCTTCCGAGTCGCTATAGTAAATGAGTTAGTATTGTTATAGCGGTAGGGCGTACGCCTATCGAGCGGGGATCCCGGGTTCGAGCCCGAACTGGGTACAAAATTTTTCAAATCTTTATTCATTTGTATTATAGCCAGGACACAAACCCGAAATTATTGCTTGTATTGACAATTATTACTCGTAAAAAAAAACTGTCAAAACAATCTTCACATTGTGAATATCCATATGCTTCGTTTCAGAACGGATATGGTTAAAAGGGAAAAAAATAATAACATGTTGAAATTACGCAAGCCACTTCTTCTGGGGACTCCCGTCTCAAATAAATGTAATAACCTATTATTATTCATTCTAACTTGATTGAAATCGCATTATAAATATTAATTGCATTCGGACGGTCTGTCAATGAAGTCTGGCACGGTAATTTTTCAACAAATTCACTTCTCTCAACGTTGAAATATCTTGCAAATAGTAAAATTTGGTTAGTTTTTGTCACATCATTACTTTCGTCCAAACATAAATTATAAAATGGGCTTTCATTGAGGAATCTGCTTATTTCAAGTCCTATGAAATTTCCTGTTTCGTTAATTCTTCGTTGAATTGTATCATTACTCGGTGGCAAATTACGAAATAGTTTATTTTGAGGATCAACTCCCGAAACTACAGATTTTATAAATTCACCTTCCGTGAATGGTTTTCGATGTTTTCCAATTAAATAACTGACTTTGAGCGATCCCAGATATGAATCATCATTTTGTGATATAAATGCACTCATTATTTTTTTTTTGTGAAGAAAGTTCAGTTTTAAATTTTGGCGCAAGTTTGGGGTGGACCATTTTTTTTTTTACTTCATCTTCATGAGTTTTATAATGCCGTTCCATAGCATATGATTTTATTTGATTAATTTCAATTTTACAAATCACGCACAAGGCAACTGTATCGTCTTGTATATGCACAGTCAAATACGTTTCTTCCCATTCTTTATGAAACTTTCTCTTCTCTTCCCGAAAAGCATGACTTCGTTTAGCTGGAACTGTTGTTTTCGAAACATTCGTATCACTGCTGTTGACTTTTCTGGATCTTTGCTGGATCCTGCTCCACTTTCATGCTTTTCAAAACCTCGCTCACTTTCTTAACCGAATGTCTGAATGATCCCTCTAATAAAATGACGCGATATTATGAACTGAATTCCTGCATTGCAGTCTGCGATTGCAACCAGACGACTGACGTATTCGACAAAAACAAATACCAATAGTTGTCGCAGAAGCGACTGCGTGAAATTGTTCCTCTCTTTCTTTCTAATACGATAAGTATCAAATATATTGACATTTACTGTTTTCATATTCGGTTACAAACGAACACGTATATGCAAATAACTTTGTGAGTCATTTGCAGTAAACACCTCCTAAATTCTGGTTAAGTCGGGTGCATTCAATAAATTTCAAAAAAATAATAATTTTACAAATTCAGCAAAATCCTCTGGTGGCCGCATTTGAGAACCACTGTTATAGACAGACTAGTGTAGTAGATGTGACAGTATAGGTTGTGTAAAAACGGTGAGAATCTGAGTGTGTTTTAAGCTTTGCTGGAACTTGTAGTGGATTTCTCGTGATGAACTTGAACTAAAAACCCACAAAAACACAACACCGATCACGAATCACATTTCATATATATATATATGTATATATCTGTTCAAACTATGCGATGGTATGCTATTCGCAGAATTGTTTTCTCCGTTACATTTTTGTTTCCACTCACTTCAGGCATAAAACACAATTCTGATTCTGAACCTTTATTCGATACAGTCGGAAACGGTTCGTATTTTATCCATAATTTGGATAATAACGATTCTAAAACATGTTTGCCGATTTTCAATATACTTTCTACATATAATCGTTCATTGTATCTTCGTTAAACCGTGATTTTATATCTGGAATTATTTCTATTTCATCCAGCATTGGAATAATTTGCTCGTAATGACTGATTAATGTAAAATTCGAGAGATGAACCGGATCATACGTAAAGAGGATTAAAATCCTTTCAAACTCTGGAAATTGACATTCTTTTCGGTCGAAAACTGGATTCGATAATGTTTCATATCGAGATGCAAGTTATAGGAACCTTTGGCATCATTGAGGTATTCTATGTCACTGTCGTTCTCTGTTAAAACACGGCAGATGGCGGACGGAAGCTTCAATTTTAATCATCACATGAAACTCCAAAAGTTCTTATTTCAATAGCTCCCAAAGCTGTTGCACAACCTCTGGTAACGCGGTCAGCACTCTGACCCGGACATTGTATTTCTCCTGTTTTCCGGTGTAATATTTATGAGATTAGGGGTGTATTTCCGGTGACACGCTGCAGATGGATATAACAAAAAAAAAAATATATATATGTAATATCAACACAATAAACACAAATTTGTGGAATCGGTTCACTTTGGAAATACACGCCTCATATATATATATATGTGTGTGAATGTTGACATTCGCAGCTGACTCGTTATTGTCATGGCATGCTTGAATGCAGATGGAAGACATTTTTTTTTTCATGTAATCTTAACGGTTCGATATTGAAAACATTATCTGTACTTGTACTGTGAAATATCTGGAATTTACTTTTAATACAATGTTATACAATGTTGTACAAAATTTGTAATAAAGCTATGTAAAACTCTACAATTTGTTTTTATTTCACTCAATTATGCCAAAATAGGTTTCATTTTTGTATATTATGTGTTTTTATGTCAGTGAAATCAAAAGACAGCACAAACATCAACCTGAAGAGTTCATTCATTCCATCGGCTTGTTCAGACACGGCGGAAATCGCGTGAATGAAAAATCCGCTCATTTCTATTTACATAGCCATCCTTATATTCGTTCAGTTAACGGTAGCATGCGATGATGGATCGTTTTAACACTTGACTTCAAGTATCGATGAGATAGAGAATAGGTTTTTTGTAGACCAAACACTTGCCTCTTTGACGTCCATTTTTGCAATGGGATCTCCCCACTCTTTCCGCTGCAAATCCGCGCGGTTGCCGCTTTTTTTTGAAAAACTTTGAATTTCAAGCGGTTTGAAACGCGCGAATTCCACCGCGCCTGAACAAGCTCTGACCCTTTCCTATGTCGAATCTCATTCGACATCGATTTTATTTCAACGGGTCCTATGTCGAATATATAAAAAGTAAAACGCAAAGTCAACATTGTAAACAATATCAATTTATAAAGAGGGTTTTTAATAATAACACAAAACTTGTACAAGTATATGTTTCTAAAAACCAAATATTAAAAAACAATCATCAAAAGTGAACCATTTACTGGGTTTTGCAGAAATCTTCTATTTAGTTGTTGAGAGAGGGAGATATGCGAGTAAGAGAGTAAGTTGAGATGCTTCCGTTGCCACTCCCTCTATTCGGCTTTCCGATTTCAAAATCAAGTATTCAACACGGAATGTTCAGGACCTTCAATATTTTGAATATTTGAAAAGTCGGCATAATAACTGTTTTAAAACCTAGTATATGCCCTCATTGCGCTAGAAATTAGCGCGTATGACGTATGCCTAGCAAGCTTCATTTGTATTGTAGTCGAGACACGACCAGAAATAATTGACAATTTTTATTCGTTAATAAAACCCTGAAAATCTATGTCACCGTATTTAGGTAAAATGGAGTACTCGCAGAACAAATTCTACAGGACGCACACAATACGTCTTAATGATTTTTAGTCAGTCACAATGACCGATCAATTGGTTTTTCATTTTCCTGATCTGATAATTACGAAAGTTATTAAAACAAAAAAAAAACACATTGAAATTGGCATTCAAAGCTTTTTTCCTTTCTATTCAAACTTAGTAGATTGTTCATTTTTGGGAATCTAAAGCTGAATTTCGATAATAATTCAGCATTTTTGGCTTAATTTCTTTTGACAGAAAGCGTATTTAGGTATGTATGTACATGGTGATTCTCAAATGAAAGCACTTTTCTAAAAACTGAGGTTTACGCGATTTTACCTAAGCAGGGTCAATATGGTTAAAAAAGAGAATATGCAGTTTAATATTGTATTTTTCTTTTAACCACGTCTGCTCCGAAACGAAGCATACTCGTATAGCTCCACAGTGTGAAAATTGTTTCGACAGTTTGTACCACAGAACATATAATAATAGTTTGTACCGTGTCCTGATTTCGAAATGCACATGAAAAAACCTGTTCAATTTTCCTCAGCTCGCGGGTAGGATACCCTATTCACTCACCTACGGGTCAATTTTTCTTTTAACCATATCCGCTCTGAAACGAAGCATATGAATCTTCACAATGCGAAGATTGTTTTGACAGTTTTTTTTTCGAATAATACAGCAGTTGTCAATTATTAGCTCAACCGTTTCGAGTTCGTGTCCTGGCTACAATACAAATGAATAAACATTTTTAAAATTTGCAACCAGTACGGGCTTTGAACCCATGACCCTCAGCTCGTGAGTTGGACGAGTGCGACTACCTCAAATTTATAGCGGACTTTATTTTCTTCAGCCAGAAGGTTTTATAATTATTAATGATAGGCAACTCGTTATGTGTTACTAAACGCACGGTACGTATTTAATAATTTTAATTTTAATTCACCTCCTTTCGAAAAATAAACAAATGAATGACAAATATCAAACGGTATCAACTAACAATTAAATATTCCGTAATAAAGTAGATAGTGTGTCTTGAAAATATTTCTAAATATTGAGAGAACTCATATCACAGTTAAGTCACATTGATATAATAAGCTAGTAGGTACATGGCCAATCATTATGATATCGCTTTCATAAGAACATCATTTACATCCACAATAATAAAAAATCACATTCAAAATAACGCACCCGTCATTGTTTACTAGTTGTTAAAGTTTACGAGTATATGCTCCGAAAAGTCCTTAAAAAGTATCTTAGAGCCTCACCAGTTTTAAATATACCGCTAATCATGGATGACTGATACATTTAAAGTTTTCAAAAACATCACACCTAGGAGGGAAAAACCAAATATTCTTGTACTACAATTTAATATAGGGGTACAAATCGAGGGCGTAAAGTCAAACAACGTTATCTAAAAACATGCGTTTATTTATGATGTTATTTTACGTTCTTGGCTACATAATCGTAAAACAACGGTATGTCAATATTGTCTAGTTTCTTCTTTAATCGTCTGTAAGGTTTAACATTAATTACGTAAAGTAGCCTTTGTTTAATATAAAAAGACTGTATAAGCTGTTAGCGTTCTTGTCACAAGAAAAATGGAATTGTCAAACAAAAAAAAATTATAACGTTTGAACTTTAGGTTTTAAATAAACATCTCTTGTGCTGTGTTTCAATAAAATAAAAAGAAACGTTTTTTGGCTCTCATGTAAAGTTGCACGTTTGTAGATAGCGTTGTTTGACACTAAGCCCTAGAAATGAAAGTCTGTAAATATAATATATGAATAATAAAGTAGGTACGAGTATATATACTAAACATTTTCATTCGAAGTTTTTCTTATCGAGCTTAAAGGCTGTAAGAAATAGACACATCATCGAATACGAAGGAATTTCCGATAATTTACTGACACTTATTAAATCCTATTAAATATATGCAAGTAATCCACCAAATCACTCATATGCTTATGACTTAAAATAGTAATCAGATCGATTTGTCAAGATTTAAATTTCATATCAGAAACGTGAGCTAAATCTATTCAAAGCAGTATACGAGGATACTCTCCATAATTCCAATAAAATAAACTATAAAAAATAGAATAAATTGTTTTAAAATTATTTTGTATTATACATTACAACCCCACAGAGACATGCACCAAAAATAACAAAATAAAATTAATAGGTTTGCTTGCACGTAATTGAGTTATCATTGTTGTAATGTGAATTCTGATATCTCTGTATGCAAGGAGGGTGACAGTAGATTAAATTGACGATTTTGTGCAGGAAAGATTTATTGGAGTGCCCAAAATCGTCATTCAATAATATATGACTAAGAAATATGAAAGGGGGAGACTCGTAAAATTTTCATTTTATCAATGAAAAATCTCTCAAAATCTTGGCAACAGTTCTCTTATTGGTTTACTCAATTTGCATTACAGAGAGCGAGAAAATAAAATAATAAATACGAATAATATACTCGTGCATACAAAAATATAAGGACTTTTAGGTACACCGTATGCTAGTTTTGGACATTAAAGTAAATGTCTCGAAACTTTCAAGTCCACAGCCGACATTGACTGTGCCAAAATATCTGGTGGGCCAAGACCTACATAACTAAAATTAATTTTCAACAAAAAATTACAGATCACGAACATAGCGTTCCGGACCTTTGGTGCTTGCGGGCTGTACTTTAGAGTCCCCTGCTATAAAGTATTCGTATGAAAATTTAATCTGCATAGATTCATTTCTGCTGCATTATAAAACAACGAACAATTTAGCTGTAAACTGGCCTTTATATTAATTTGAAATTTAAAAAATCAATTGTAGTCTTTTTCTTGTTTAAGTTTGAATCTATGAGATATAAGTATCTACTTACGAGTAAAAAAATACTAAAACAATAGATTTTATATCCCATGCTATGATATATATTTGCACATAATATAGACTATCCTTTACATTATGAAAATTTACGAACATAAAATATCGTCGTTATAATGACAAAATGCATTAAGCAATAAAAAACAGTTTTGAGAAATTTGTTTTTTAAAATTTGAGTCTCTTACATACATTTAACGATAATAAGTGAGTTATATATCTTTCCTACTTTAGTGGATTTTTTTTGGAGTGATAACTTTTAAAACTGGCCCAAGGGGTCATCCACAAACCACGTAATATTTTTTCTTAGGTTTTTTTACCCTCTCCTCCTCTATGTAACATCATGTAGACATTCGGTTTGACCCCACCCTCCCTCCTCCCAAGGGCTACGTAACTTTACACATCAAATTATTATTATTAATTCCATATACGCTCAGATATGGAGCATATGGGATCTTTGTAGCGTGAAGATTTTCTTAACATTTATTTTTTACGAGTAATAGTTGTTGATTATTAGCTGAACCGTTTTGGGTTCATGTCCTGGCTACAATATAAATAAATAAACGTTTTCGTGGTCAGCATGGGCCTTGAACCCGTAATCCCCGCTTGATAAGCGTACACGTTATCCACTAACCTAACGACGGCGATTCCACATCAAATAAGAATGCAATTTACAATCAACTCCTTTCCACTTTTTGAGAGTAAAAAGTGTTACGTAACAAAGAAAAATATCCCTCCCTCCGCTTTAAGAGCGTTACGTGGTTTATGGACGACCCCCAAGAAGAATGTTAGTAATTCTGAATCTGGTGCCGCAAATATATACATTCTTTGGGGGCTGCAGGTTTAACATATACATATTATACATGATGTACATACTCATGAAATCATTATCTTGTTTACTCAAAATATATTTTTAAATAGGTTATATGTTGATATCGAATGGTTATTTCCTGTATTAAGCTAATCAGATAAGAATGTCTACATATTTTTTTGACTGATATATAATATTTCTTGTATAGAAATGAAAGCATCAAATAATATAACTAATTTATGTGACTGGGGAGTGACTGCCGCGTACTTTGTATCGACAAGTGTTTTCAGATTATAGAAGGCCACGTGGGAATTGAGATGTATAAAATGCAACACAATAGTGTTTGTCGAAACCCCAAGGGTGGACGTTTCGCGTTTATTATAACAAGGGTTGCAAGAATGTATAGTGTTACTTTTGACTTCAGTTTGGAGGGGAATACGTTAACTGTAATAAGAATTCAATTATACGTACCTTTTTTCAAGCTTTGACAAAATCCTTAACATATCTGCTTTGAAAAAAGTTAAGTTTTTTTTTTAATGACACATATTTTCACCATTATTGGAATATTAAACTTGAAATACGTACTAACTAACGGCGATCTTCGACATCGTTTCTTAGAATAAATCAACACTACAAGCAATAATATTTATATTGTTTATACTATACATCAGACAACACGCATTTCGAAATTTCGAGATTTACAGGAAGAAAAGTTTTTGCAAGTTATGTTTATAGTTTATTTAAATAATAGTAGGTTCTAACACATACGGATAAGTATTTTACCTCATTTTTTTAAAAATCGTGTAAAAAAATAAAAAATAATAAAAATTGCATAAATTTTGCATCAGGCCCCAAAATTTCTAGCTACGTCACTATACAAATACTAAATATAAAACAGGTATGTCTTACATTTTGACATCCAGTCTTATCACATAGAGTTGTAAAGTTGTTTTAGGGAACACATACAAATTACAATATATAATTAAGTTAGTGCACATAAATAACAACATATTGTACGAATATATTTCTATAGTAAAACTTTAAAAAATAAGGCAACATAACGTTTGTGGGAATAAGGGAATTTATTTAAAAACCTTAGTATATCGTTTTAATTTATGATTGTAAATATAATATCTTATCAGCATACAACTTTTTTTGTAGTCGCGTTACTAAGCTCTCTGGACCCACATGCGAATCACGGGTTTAATCGCCCTGTTATAGAAGATAACTTTGATTTTTATTTTTTTAAATATTTAATAATGTATCGATGTAATAAGGATTAGGTTGGTTGGTTATCTTAAAATTTAAAAATCTTTTGTTGGATTTACTTGCATTAAACTGGCAAGATAACAAAGGTGATTATCGCCAAAATTTGCGATAAATACACAGTTTTCACTTCATGTTATCTCTAAAAATGTCAAATTGGCACCATAAGGCCAAAGTTCATTAAAACCATTTGTGATTATACAAACAAACACTGTTATATAATAGTAACACAATTTTTGTCATCTGCATCTCATTATGAAACATAAATAAATTCATTAACCGTCTGTAATAAATTGTTATTGTATATCGCATAACCACATGTTTTTATTCATCGTTAATTAAGTTCATGATTAAAGTGTCTCTCTCATACGGGTGAAACTTTAAAAAAATAATAGGTACTTATATAATGTGTTACATACTTGAAAAGATTTTTTTTTAAATTATTTATAATATTGTTCTAGTTGCTTGGTGTTTATATTAAAAAATAATTATTACACTCTAAGATAGTTTGCATACTCTTATGAACCAAAAATACTGAAGAACGTAGACTAAAGATAATAATAAAATTGTTGCTTGTTATTTAATGAAAAATATTAAATTTAGGATTGTGTAAAATTTTAATCCTTTCTTCTCTAGTTTAACCGTGAGTATATACATTTATTTCCGATACCATAACATAAAATACATCATTTGCCGTCTTCGTTAGGCTAGTTGGTAGCGCGTACGTCTATCAAGC
>JAPMAG010003095.1:0-10547 GCA_036584685.1 Rhyacophila sp. Rhy_31_5
TTACCATTAATGATAGCGTTTTGCTTTTATCATACTAATGGATAGCGCGTTTGCCTAATAAACTAGGTCGCAAGTCAAAGTCTCGTAGCTGGTTGTATAAAAAATCAAATATTATATTTGTAACCATTACGTAAACAAAAAATATTGAAGCAAATACTACAACAACACTCATAAAAATCAACTACTTAAAAAAAATACGATATAAAGATTTTATTTGCTCCATGTTGGAATGTATATTGGATAATAAATAAAATAATTTCCCAATTATTCTCGTACTTTCAAATAGTACAAATATAGGGTACAAAATATTGTTGCAATATACTGTTAAATTTCAAAACTGTCAAATGTAATTACAAAAACGCTTTTAATCATGCGGTAAAAGTACTGTTCAAAAAATTTCAGTTAAACCTAAAACTAATTGTATTCACTTAACTGGATATTGGTTTTTGTGTACAAATAAATTATCAATTGAAATGCATGAATAGACATGACATTAACAAATCTGTGGCGCTAATTATTATTCCACTCTGGGAAAATGAAACAAAGTGATTATTTAATGTATTAATTAATTAAAACAGTGAAATTTTGTATTGATTATTTGTATCATTTTTCAAAAAATTTATCGAGGATTGATGTTCGCATTAATTTTCTAAAAATATCACGATCTAAACACTATGGAAAATAAAACAAACTACTTCCACATACTTAATTGAATTATATGTAGTTATTTTAAAAAGTATGTTTATTTTGCTATCATATTGAGTATGGCAAATAAAATATCACTTCAACGATTTATAAATACATGCAGTAATTAGGCAATATTACAATTGATCTATGATTTATTAAAATAATTACTGTACTTAAATTCTTAGCATATTTAAAATAAATGAATGAGAAAAAAGAAAATTCTTGTTTTTGTACTTAATTTAAAAACTATTATTCTTTATTGTCAAGAGAAAGTTTGTTAATAATTAAATTTTAAACCGATCCAGTCAAAGGATTTAAAAATTCAGACTTTAAAAAAATGTTCTATAAATCGATGTCAGTCCTATTTTTTTATATAAATCAGTCTCTTGAATAAATAACAAAGCAAATAGAACCAATTATATTGTTAATGTTATATAATGTGTAAAATTTCACAACCTATCTTTTTTACTGTAAAAATTTACTAAATATTGAAAAGTCTTCTTGAGGCACTATATTCATTTATAAAGTAATACTTATACAAAATACACCTACATAATGTTTTGATAAATAGGTTAATTACAATCATAAAGCATTATTTTATAATACAGATATTTTTAAGCTATGCTCTTCCATACTTAGAAAATACGGCATAATATATTTTCTCTAAACTTTATTTTTGGTAATGGTATACGTATAGGATTATATGTGTCAATATTTTTTCATTTTCACGATGTGATAAAAGTTGATAAAAGTTGGAAAGCTTTAAGCTTCCGCACGTCCCGAAAACTTGCGCTATTGCTTCTGCCAACCAATTTGTTGGAAAATATGTTCGAGGACATTAACAACACTGGACTATGATGAAAGTTTAGCGTCAGTCTTGTTATTGAACATGGTATAGGGTGTATGAAGCATAACTTAATTCTCAGTATCGTACAGTTGATAAAAGTGTTGGACTTAATATGCATTGTAAAGAATTATGCTTATACTCTTTTCAAATAAATCATTTGTTTTGTTTTAACAAAGAATTCATTGATTAAATACATTCTGTAAAAATAACCTTAATGTAACATTATTGTAATGAAAGTATTAGCGTGAAAATTAAAGCTGCTGATAATAATAAATAAAACGTTGAGAAAACTTTTTCACTATAGATTATATTGTTGACTGTAATATTACAATAATTAAAAGAACGATTTTGAATGTCATAGTTATAATAATTTTTAAAAAGAAGTTTGGAACCCGGTTCGACTATAAAGTGTTAAATTATTATTGGAAACCAATTTTGGAATAAAGATCATATATATATATGTAAAAACATTACAACAAAAACACATACATAATTAATTTTACGAAGTATTTTTGCCATGAAGTATTCAGATATATTAATAAAGTTTAAATTTAATGATGATTACTTTCTACGCAATTTGCAAAGTTTTGGGTATATGTCATTGAATTGAATGTAATCAAAAAAACATATTGTATTTAATTTAATATGATGTTGATAAAAATATTAATAACAAATATTCAACTATATGTATCTATAAACGAACAGTTTTAAAAAGTATTTTGATTTTGTCTATTTCAATTAATCTACTTTTTTTCATTTTCATTCATCATTTTAAATCGTGAATTTTTTGAATTATAAAGCTTATGAAAAGTTTGAAATTTTTTTCATGTATATAAATTAAAAAAAAGCAATATGACTAAAAAGCGGTTCTATATCATGCTTATGTTGAATGCTATTAATATTAAACTGCTTGCCTTGACTTTTTTTTTAATATGATTTTTTGCACAACAATGCTCGTACGTGGATCTCATCAAAATAATCTCCTTGGAATCAAATCAGACAAAAGATTTATTGTTAGATAAAAAAAATGATAAATCAATAATTTTAAATGAATTTTGTTTGACACGACAAAGTATTTTATTTTAATATGCATAAAAAGAAATTAAATATATTAATATCACTAAAAATTAACAGTATTCTCTTAAATTCTAACAAATGATAAAATGATTTTGCATATATAAGCTATAAATTTATAGCTATTTGTTTAATTATATAGTAATTTTATGGTGACACGTTGAATTTCATTTTATAACGCTTAATTTAAATCTCTTATTATCTAGTTATACAATAATATTAAAATTTAAAGTAAACGATATTCAAAGTTAGATCAGTGATCGATTGTACCTGTCAATCAACGTAAAACTTTTACTTATGGTAGCTTTTATGCATAAACTAACAAATTAGGTAAAATTTAATTATATTTAAGGTTCAATACGTAATCCAGATAATAATAATTAAGTGACTGGAAACTTTAAATCAATTATTTAGTCAAAAGTGTCTCAATAAATTCAAATTAATACATATTTTAGTATTATTTCAAACAATTTATGATAAAAATGTTGTAAAAATGTTGCATCCTTTCTTTGATTGAAATCTTAACTTATACTAAAAAAAACGATACCAGAATTATTAAAAATAATATTTTTTATAACTTAACGGAATACCTTGTACTGTACTTAATCAGAAAGTTCTTATAATGATACAGATTGTTAAGATAACTTTTTTTTGAAATACAAGTTGTACGTAATATGTCAACAGAAGTAATTTTTACAGTCTTTTATGATAAATTTTGATTAAATACGCAAACAAATTCAGAGTATTTGTATAACGGTAAAATATATAGATATTCAATAATATTCACAATACAGATAATAAATATCTAAAGAAGAAAGTTGATTTTTCTTAAAAAAATTAAGATTTTAAAATTAAATGTGTAGTATAAATAAGAAATTAATGATTGTTTTTTTTCATGAAATCTAAATATTTTTAGTCTAACCTTCATTTTCGATCTGTAAAGTTCTAGAAATAATATCTTGGTTTTAGATGTTTTTTCAATAATTTTATAATTTTGAATGGTTACTTAAGTATTTTCGCTCACGTTTTGGCTCCAAATGCACATCAAAAAATATTGCTCTCTACGGGATTCAAACCACTAGAGTGACTTATAAACTTATTTAAAAATATATACGTTTAATAACTTAAGTATGTAACGTGACTTTTGACTTTCAACCAATTTTATAAGTACAATTTTATATTAAAAAAAAAACAAATTGATTTTATATTTACGCATTTTTTTTTAAATTTCATAACCTGAAATGAAGTTTTCATAAATACAATCTTCATATTATTAAAAATGAAATTTAAACGTTTATATTAAGATTGAATTGGTAAAAAAAAACAGCTGAAAAACATATGCCTATAAACAACTGATTGTAGTTGTCTGTTAACCCATTTCTCACTGACGCCTAAGTGGTTATTTCATTAGTATAAACGAGTTAAGTAATGTCATTTTTGTTTCAGCCTGCAATATATTGGTGGATTCGGTGGAGGATATGTTCACTCTACGAAACCATGGGAAGGCAGCCAACTGTTCATTGACGGCAGTTTACTCGGCGGGGGTGAAAGTGGTCGCGCACAGCGTGGGTGTTGCCTCTACGCGAATCAGCCGAGAAGTCGAAACTGGAACTGTATTCAAGGTATGGAAATTTGTTCATTCATATTACATTATTCTAGGTGATTTCATTCTATCATACATTCTTGTTGACTGGTTGATCAGGAAACAACGTTTAAACAATGTTTTCGTCATAATACACAAAACATTAATTTTTACAATATACACTCGCTTTCACAATACACTGTATTATTTTAAGAGAAATGTGTATTTATCATTTATTATTTATTGTTATATATTGTCAGTATACTGGCAGAAAGCATTAAGTGAAAAAGACTGTTAGAAAAAAATGATTTTTAAAGTTTAAGTCTCTTACATATTGACATATTCCCGGCAAAAGATCGTAAGCGTCAAAAAATAATTTTACATGAGGTTTTTATCTAAGATTCAAAGGTTGTTTTAATAAATAAATTTAAAATTAAACACGTATGTATATTATTTTGTATTCTAAGATATGAGTTGGTGAAACGACCCTGCAGATATATATTTTGAACGAATTTGATAAACAAAACGGAAATCGTTCAATTGCCACTTCCGATGTTCTGCCGGTAATGGGTCGATGTATTTAACAATAGTAAGTTTACGCAACATGACTCTAAGGCTTATTGACGATTTTTATAAAATAAGAATATATCTAAAAACACTTAATCTAATCAGCCAAATAGTCCTGTTTGGTGTTGGTGTTAACACTTAATCTAATCAGCCAAATAGTCCTGTTTGGTTTTTCCAGTGATAAAATGTGCAATATTGACTTAATAGGTAGTGGCATTTTAATATTACAGAAAATGTACAAGAAATAAGGCTAAGCTTGTTTAACCAGATGATATAGCATACGAAAATCTAACGAACTGCATTATTATGTCAAAACAGTCATTTTTCGCCCTAATGTCTATTGTCAGTATAACGACAATATGAAATTGTAATTCCCGTTATATATACAATAAAATAATAATATATTATTTAGAAAGACAGTCATATCTGGATATGAAATAGTGAACCATGCGCGACGTTTTTGTTCCATGAGTTTCGGGTTGAACTTTAATAATACGAGTATATGAATATTTTTCATATATAAGGTATGCGGTCTTCCTGCGTTTTGGGTATCCAGGACAGATGCTTTTATCTCATTTCTTCGAAGTTTATGTTCTCCAGTGAAGGTTGCTGCCCGAAACAAAAAAAGGAAAATCAGAGTTAGTATTTTTTGTAGTTTTTTTAAGGGTTAGTGAGTAGCAATTTTATTAAATCTATTATTTGAGTTTTTGTCAATTATTAGGAGTGTTATTTAAGGACTTCAAAAAGCTTTATTGCCTCTTAAATTTGAAGTCCATCCAGTCCAAATTCCAGTAAGCGTTGAGTTTTTTGATTGTGTCAATAAGGTGGTCCAATTCACAAACTTTAAAAATTTATCTTTAAAACTAAAAATAATCTAAATTTTAACAAATCGATTGCAAAGTAAATCGTTTTGGTACAAAACACCCTTTTTATCACAATTCATCTACATGTCAATTCATATGACCCCTAAAATTGAGAGTCGATTGTATTTTATTTTGAATATTGTGTTTCTTTTCACTAGTCACAGTAAATTTTTTTTCGCATATTTTCTAAATTCATATAAAAGCAGTTACATTTTTTTTCAAACAATAGCTTACTAAAATAAAATAAATAAAAACGCTGTGAATTTGGGTTAGAATAATTCAATAAGAATGAACACTATTTTTTCTGCTTTAATAAACTAAGTCACTTAAGCGTTTTCTTTTACGTTTAACATCCTTCGGAAAATATATTTGATTGCCGTAAAAAAATCTATATACACACATAAGAGTTGCAAATATGTGTTGGCTAAAGCTAAAATATTATATAATTTTTTCACGGAACTACGGCTCTTTAAGGATTTTCATTTAGTCCTAATTTTTTTAAGCAACTAGATATACGAGTATAAACATGATACTGCATAAAATTTCTTTGTGTTTCTCATACGATATATAAACTGTTCAAATACCTGTTTGTTATTATTTGACTGGCTCTACCGTTTTATATGACTTTCTAACTACGATGTATAAGAAACATTTATATATCCTAAATATATATTTTATTATGAATTCAGAGATTAATATTTTTATTCTTCATTTGTATACTAAATAAATAATTCTTATAGTAATATACTTCATTCAGCCCTCGTATAAAAAAACAAAATTAAGCTCTTTATTATAAAAAGTATAATGACCGTTTTTGTACTATTCTAGAATAATAGGTGATAAATTTGTATTAATTCTAAGCTGACTTTTCTCATTAATAACCAAAAGTTTATGTTATTTAAAAAAGGTTTCACAATAGCTGAATAATAAGAAATTTGTATAATATTTCAAAAGTATTGTGACTTATATGTAAAAATCTATATCACATGTAATTTTGTTTTTATAAAAATTAGGATTAAAACACTCACCAAGCCATATAGAGAGAGAACAGATTAAATACTATTGCAACGAACTCCAAAGTAACAGAAAAAATCAGTATAATAATTTTTTAGAATCAGAAAAATTAATCATGCATGCATGCAAAAAAAATTCAACAAAAACTTATTTCGATAATATAGAGATTATATTTTAATGTAAAACTAAGTATATGAGGCTCGAATTGGTTGGTTTTTAATATAAATTATTGTAAAATTGGTATTTTATACATATATATATTTAAAAAAATAGATGGAGCATATAGGGTCTTTATAGTGCGAAGATATTCTTATCATTCATTTTTTACGAGTAATAGTTGTTAATTATTAGCTCAACCAGTTCGTGCTCTGACTACAATACAAATGAACACATATTTATAAAATTTGCGATCAGCACGGGCCTTGAACCCAAAACTCCCAGGCCGCGAGTCGGATGCCACTATCCACTCACTTACGATAGCGACAATGACGTAATAGAATTTAGAAAAAACAAAATATTTTGAATGATTCCCTCAAGTTTCCTGTAATAAATAAATTAAAATTACAAATCAATTAAAATATAAAATATTTATAAATACAAAAAGTGAGATGAATTATTTTTAATAATTAAACTTATTTTTAAGAGTAAGCGTTTATTTTATGGTAATATTCAATCACGATATAATTAAAAGATATGACAGAAAAATCTTTTTGATTATTTGTAAAGTGCGTTAAATATTTTAAAAAATGTTAGATAATTTTAATTAAAATATTATGAAAACTATATTAACGAGTATATCTGTAAAAAACTTTGAATTCAAAAATAATTTGACGCTAAATGATATTGTCATCCACGTTAGACGAGTTGGTAGTGCGTACGTCTATCAAGTTCAAGTCCCGGGCTAGTTGCAAAAAAAAATTCAAATGTTTATTCATTTGTATTGCAGCCAGGACATGAACCCAAAATGGTTGAGCTAATAATTTACAAGTATTACTCGTAAAAACTATTAAAACAATCTTTAAACTGTGAAGATCCAAATAGACCATCTCATTAATTTGGTATTATTACACGTAAAATATGAATGAAATAATGGTAAAGTTAAGTAGCTAACATCTAGAGACAAAAGTTCATCAGAATTCAAGCATTTCTTACGACTTTTGAATAAGAAATTGTAAATCATAGCAGAAGAGATAAACACAATTTAAGGTTGATTTTTATAATACGAGTATATACATCGCATGGAATTTTAGATGAAAGAAAATAAAAAAAATATGATACATTTTTTACTATTAAAAACATATTTTGACAGTATTGCCAAAATGATATATATTTTATTTAATACTCCAATCAAAATACTGGTAAAATTTATCCGTTGAACAAAAATAAAACGTAGTTTTAAGGTTAGTTTGGCGCTACTACACAATTAAAGTAATCAAACACAAGAAATAATGAACCACCAAAAAACAAAAGCACTTTATAAGTTTCTGAAAAATACCTACATAATTTCGTTTGTTGGTAGTTTTCTTGATGATATTTCTTTTAATATATCAATCTTGATAATTAACAATATTGTTTAATAATGATACGTAGAACTTTAAGGATGTTTAAGCTGTTAGCATATGTTTTCCGATCGAAACCACATGCGTCACGGTCCGTTAGTAATAGAATAAATTAGCCACTTTACAAAGCGGTTCAAGGCTGCACTATTCACCATATACATTTTACGCCTCCACTGAATTTAATGTATGTACTTACTATCTGTTTTGCTAATGTTCCTTGGCCACTGGTTTCTACAGTCGAATTTATTTCACTCTTCATTGCACGCAGATGTGAAATTTACATTTCTATACATTGTATGCATTGGACTCGTTACAAGCTTTTGAAGCGTTTTGAAGAGCTTTTAAATAAACGTTCAAGTAAAGTTCGCCTTTTAGAATCTAGAATTTAAACTAAAATTCATACCTGGAACTAACGTGTTTCATATTTTTTATATATGATTTAAGTCCAAATCTATTTCAAAAGACATTGTTTGCTCTACTAATGTTGACTTAATAAAACTACGAGAATAATAAATATAAATGACATAAAAAATAATGTATTGTTATAAAATATATTTGTTTAAATTATTGTTAAACCTACAGTGCGTGATGATGTATTCTTTTGACCATATCCGCTCTGAAACTAAGTATACGGATCTTCACAGTGTAAAGATTATTTTGACAGTTTTTACAAGTAATAATTGTAAAATATTAGCTCCACCATTTCGGATTCGTGTCTTGGCTACAATACAAATGAATAAACATTTAAAAAAATCTGCAACGGGCACGGGTCTTGAACTCGTGACCTCCGCATGCTAGGCATGCGGGCTATCAACTATCTTAACGAGGGCGACGCGGTGATGTATATATGCATCAAATCATAACGATTATAATTTTATATTTAAAACATTTTTGTCATGTTAAATGCATTGTAGCAATGCATGTGTGAATCAAACTGTATTTTTAAAAATAATAATGTAAATATTGTTATAATATACTTGTAACTAAAATAATTTTAAAAAATATTTTAATTATTTTCTCCATATTTTAAGCAATAAAAGAAACTGAAAAAAAAATTAAAAACACAAAAAAAATATCCAACGTAAAGTTCATTTATTATTATTGTTAGTACTAATGCTGAGCTCCTCGAGCAAATGTTTTGAAGGCGGACAGTTCACTGAATAAAAAGTTTTCATGAAAGTATTTGAAGACACTCCATAAAGAGGTCGTCCATTAACCATGGAACGTTTTTTCTTACTTTTTTTACCGCCCCTTCGCCATGTAACATTATGTAGACATTCAGCTTGACCCCCCTTTCTTCCTCTCAAAAGTTACGTAACTTTCCACATTAAAAAAGAATAAACTTTACACTAAACTTTTATCCACTTTGTGAAAGGAAGAAGTGTTACGTAATAATAGAAATCAACCCACCCTCCCCCATGTAACACCATGCAGACATAGACGACACCCCTCTCTCCCCATAAAGAACGTTACGTAGTTTATGGACGATCTCAAAGTCTCGGTCTCAGAGGACTCTTAAGAAGACATTGGAAGGTGACGTCATGAGAAATACAGAAACGTTTGGCGTGAACGTCTGGATGGAGATAACATTATACTAAAATGTCTGAAGATAGGATGTATATTCGGCCATATACATGAATAAATCGTATCGCCATATAAGATCAACAGTGAATATAAGCAGTAGTTCATTTTCAGCGATCGTGTTCTTTATGATTTGCATACAGAATTTTCTTGCGACTTACGACACTACCTGATTGAGGTAACCATACAAATTCAGGTTCAGTTCTGACAGCATTCTATTCACTATATTACATTTAATATCTCTTATTATTTCTATGAGAAAAATATATCTGCGGTTTACGGTTTTGATAAACAGTTAATCAAATTTTCAGTCTAGACTTACCGCGTAATTTTGGTGATAGCGGAGATAACTTTTGATAGATGTGTCCAGTTTTAGACATAAACTAACTATTGCGGTGATCAATTTTACCCTAAATATATATTATTTAATACCGTGATAACATTGTTGTTTTATTTAAGTTATACCCATTCACATATCATATATAATCAAGAAACCTTCAAAATAAAGCATCGAATAATCAATAATGATAATTATTATGTCGATATCTCTAGATGTTTATAATATTTATAACAAAAATTTATTTAAAAAAAAAAATGTATTTAAATCGTATTTTTATAAATTTTTTTGAAAATAAATTTTTATTAAAACTTAGATTGGACTATTATAAATTGTATCAGCGCGTTAATAAAAATACCCTATATATTCTCGCACTATGTATTTTATCGTCCTCATTCGGCTAGTTGGTAGCGCGTACGCCAATCAAGCGGGGATC
>JAPMAG010003096.1:0-10546 GCA_036584685.1 Rhyacophila sp. Rhy_31_5
AATGATTGTGTGGCTCTTGATGGAGATTACGTTAATGAATAAAGCCAATTTTGAACAAAAAAAACCGCGTATTCTTTGTTAGGCCCGGGACTTTGCAGCCCATGTAAAAAAATATTATTAATATATTAAGTATACGTCTAAAATTTTTATGAAAAAAGACTTTTTAATTTAAATAGTCTTTTATTTCATAATATAAATTGTTCAAACTTTGAATTCTGTTTATAGGAGAACATTTACAAGTTTAAACATTTTGAGGTATAGAAAGTAAATCTTAAACAATATTTGTTAGACTTATAACAAAATGAAATTATATTAATTACGTGTTTTTATTTGTAATTTATTTGAATACCTTACATTGACAAACACACATTGCTTGTGAATAAATAACTAAATAATAAATGGTAAAACTCAGTAACAAAATTAATTGATATGACATTTATGTTTTTTGTTTTCCTTTCGCATTAACCCTGCCACAAGAATGCTTATATGTCAAATCTAAGTACGTATCGATACGTGTTTCAATTTTTATCTGCGATAAAGAATGATTCAATTTAAAAAAATACATGAAGTATTGATAATCAAGCTATAAACTGAATATACAATTCCCTATAACTCATATACAAATATCGTTGTTTATATTGTATAAAATAATTTCATAATAAAATCAACAAATATTAAGCCTAAGTCATAAAAACGTGTTTTGTGTATAAATTTGTGATTTTTATTGTTTAATACAACGATAATAATCATATTATATAAATCTCAGTGATTCGGCGAAAGTCAGCTCACGCATAACTGCCATCGAAAACACTAGTTTTTACATAGGTAGCAGTACTATATGTAATAATATATTCCCACGTGAGAATAATATTGACAGGAGCAAAGTTAACCGACGGCCCTTCGGCACGAGCAAGTTTCCCGGAAAGCGGTTTCGGCTTTGGTTAGAAGCAATCGACCACCGAAGGGCGGCGTCAACCAACTAATTTGATAAAAGGCGACGCGTGACGTCAATACTAAGTGCCACACTGAAGGATTTCCTTCGTTTGCCCCTCGCGGTTTCGCCCCTCACTCTTGCCCCGCGCCGCATAATATATTTGCCTTTTCAAAGCAGTATGCTAATTTTATGACAAAACATTATAAATCAATTTTGGCGGGCGGTGTGAAAGTAATTTATACTCAAATCTGGTAATTTTTTTAATATTCATGAAAATTTCACTGGAATTTCAGGTAAAATAATAAATCGCTTAAATTAACACTTTTTGTAGCGGGCGTGTTCGTAACTAAAGCGTTAAAAGCACAATTGTATATAATTCTGCAGAATCATCTACTTAATGTTAGGCATACATTTTATTTCGGTCACTATCAGCAACCTTTAATTATTGATAGAAAAGTATTCGTTCGTTCAATATATTCTAGTGTGTTTGTTTTTAAATTTGAATAAATAAATAAAATCTTCAGATTATTACTAATTTTGAGTTCTACGCTTTGCATAACAAATATTGCACAGTACAAATCAAACTTAATCTATTCATTTGTAAATATTGTGTAATGGTTAATATCATAAGTTTTTATTTCAACATTGTTACTTTTAATGATTCTTAAATAGTATAAAAATATAACTGGTATATTAACAAATATGAAACCGTTTAATTGTTTCCATATATTTCTTCTAAAATAATTTAAATTTAAAGTAACTATTAACTGTTTAAAAATTTATTATGCAACGTTCTAGCGAGAATATTTATTATTTAATATGGCTCTACAATCCATTTAGATCCATGACCTACCACAAAACTTCTCTACGTGTTTCTCTATTTTTAGTATCCTCTCTCTACTTATTTACACTAAAATGTTAATATCTCTAGTTACATTATACGTCCACCTCATTCTGGGACGACTGTTGGCATGAGTACCTACCGCAGTTTCTTCAAACACCTTCTTGAAAATTCTAGATTCATGGCATCTTACAACATGATAAGCCTATCTGAGTCTTGTTGCACTCAAGACATTAACTGTATTATGACTCAATTAATCGTTAAGCTCAGCATTAGTACAGATACGATTTTTATCCAGAGTAACATTCAAATACTTGCATGGCCTGTTTTAAATCTCTATCAGTCTTGCATCAATATAGAACTTTATTTTTCACTTTTTTTAGAAAGATTTTGTTAGTAAGTAAAACGCAGAGAATATGACGTATTTGCTTTCTACTCTACTTGCGAGCTCCAAAGTCATTCAATATTTAAATCTTTACTGCACGTTACTATCAATAGTTTTACATAATATATTGAAAATAATGTTAGATAACTTGAAAATGTAAAGGATAGTTTAAAGTATGCATTTGTAATAGTAAACAATCAATATTTAATGCATTGCGTAATTTTTATACAATATTTTTTTAAATACGAGTAATACATGTAAACATATTAAAAATACATATACAATTCGTATAATAGTCACCCTTGTGGGTGAGTGGATAGTAGAACCCAATTCACTAGTAAAGGCTCACGGATTTAAAAGGAAATTTTACGATTGGTTATTTATTTGTATTGTAGCCAGGACATGAACCCAAAATGGTTGAGCTAATAATTGACAATTATTAGTCGTAAAAAACTGTCAAAACAATTTTTACATTGATGAGATCCATATGCTTCATTTCGGAGTAGACTCGGTTAAAAAAATTCTATGCAATTTACCAATATGTTTATTTATGTTTTCCATCTCATCGATATGAAATTTTCATTACACATAAAAACATAATTACAACAATGTTACAGACCTAAATCAACCTTTCCCGAATACAAAAACGACGCCAATATTCCAATCTCTGACCTAATTATTGAGAGTTTGGCGCACAGACAATCATCCGTGAAATTGTAATTGACACAAAAAAACAAACGCGATTTTACGAGGCAGTATTTTTTACTAACTTTTTTTTTTAAATAAAACCAATTTTTCACTGGAGTTAACTTTTAAGTTAGATTATAGCCAAGGTTCAGTGGCCACGAAACATTTCGCCGAACATTTATAAAGAGACAGATGACGGCGCATAAACGTAATTTGATAAAAATAACAAAAAGCGTTCGAACAAAAATTGTTCTAACATAAAAAAAATCTTTTCTTCGACGTCCATCGAACTATTTTCGCGATAATAAATTATGAATAACGGGACATAATTCACTTTGATCAGATAAATTTCTACGGAACGGACCTTTTTATTCTTCCCGTTCCTGTTATTTGACCAGTGATAGAATAAAGCGCGGCTTCTAAACATTTTTTTCTTATATTGGCATTGATAACTTTAAGAATTATGATAATTTAGATATATGGTTTTTATCTAAACAATAAATCTTAAAAAAATATAAAAACCTAAATAAACCGTATGTTGCACATTTAAAATATGCCAAGACAAATGTTGCATGTCATCAGTGGTATGATTTAAAGAAATTAAAATATCTTGAAACAAGTCTACAAACCCCTTTTGTGATATTGATTTTACTAACCTTTCTTTCAAGTCAACTATATTTGTAGTATCAATTATTAAAGCTTATAATAACATTATTCATATCTAATAGGTAACATACCCTCGTAGGTGAGTGGATAGTGATCCGAGTTACGAGCTGAGGGTCATGGGTTTGAGACCTGTGCTGGTCGCAAATTTTACAAGTTTTATTAATTTGTATTGTAGTCAGGACACGAACCCGAAACGGTTGAGCTAATAATTAACAACTATTAATAGTAAAAAATTAATTTTAATTAAATCTTCATGACTTGAAGATCCCATATACTCCATATCGGAGCGTATATGGAATAAAATATCTAATTGGGCTACAATAATTTGTTAGCATAACATAATAATGTTCAGCTATGATTTTATAAAATATTATAAGACATTTATAATTCCAATTAAATAATAAAGATGGAAAATTAATGAAGTATTTAATGCTGAGAAAAAATATATAATATAAAGTTGAAGTAAAAAACTTACTACTTTGTTTATAAAATGGATCAATACTTGAGGAAAAGAGTATGTATAAAATAACAATTGTGATGTAAAATACCATAAATAATTGATATGTTATGTTAATTGTATAGATTGTCTACGAACAAAATTTAAAAAAATAGTTTAGCTCCAATTCATTATATAGTTCATTTATATAAATATACATGTTTTTGAATATTTAATAGTGTGTTACCAAAAAATGTTTTGATTATAAAACTATGGTTTTTTTTTAAATTAATATTTGATTTTTTTCTTCATTTCCAATTTGTATTTTCAAAGATTTTTTAAAAAATTTAAATGTATTATTTTACATTCAAAATATTAAAACCTTTTAAATTAATTTTAAAGGATTGGTAGTTTATTAAGCATAGCCAAGGGGTGTAGGTTCTATCATGTAGCTGGTAATAAAAGTTTTCAAATATTTGCTTATTAGTGTTATTGAATTCAGAACAATACGGAATAGTTGAAATAATAATAATAAACAACTATTATTCATGAAATAAAAACCGACAAAAAAAACTCTAATATCGCATAGCTTTTTTGTGTTTCATTTTAAAACAGATATAAAATATAATATATTTACTGTAATATACTTGAAATAATATTTTCTAGAACTTGCAACTAAATAATTACACCACACAATATATAGTCTGTAAAACTCACGCAAATTTAAATCAATTTAAAATTTCAGTATTTAATGCAATAGGCATATTAATAACGATTTTATCAACTTTTCTATGAAAAGTCAATTTTTTCAGTAAATAAATATTAATCATAATTTTGTTTTAATACCTCTGGAATACAACATAGTGATAAACGATCCATTTCACGCTTGCCTGAGACGGTATCCCGCCCACGAGGCCGTGTTTGCCCAGTCCGCCCAAGCGAGCCTTCACGATTGGGCTTGCATTTTCTGCCTTTTTTATCAGCAACTTCACAATGATAGCAAAGCCGCGAAAAGGCTTTCATTTCTGTTAAACGCATCAATCATACATTCTAAAAAAAAGGATATGATCCATCGGCTATGGATATTACTGTTTTATTTGCAATTGGTCAGTTGTTTTGAATGTAAATTATTATGTTGTAATCTTACATACGTGCATTTTTTTATATTTAAGCATATAACCATATTTTTTTTGATATCTGTATACGGGCAAATAAAAACATTAAACAAAAATTTGTTGCCTAATGGTAATCAAGGAATTGATGTTAAAAAAGATAACACATTTTTTGGTATCTAGTGAGACTTTTAATTTCATTCTTGAAACGTAAAAAAAAGGTAACAAAAATAAGATAATTCAATAAATATTGACCATAGTATTAAGTTTAAAATAAGGAATTGTAATCAATATTTTAAAATAAATTATATCTCAACAATATAAAATGTATTTTTATATTATTATACTTACCCAATGTTGATAGGATGATTGTTGATTATCTATCCTTTGAAATTTAAAATTGGTTTTAGTTATTTTATTAATAAAATAACTCTATCTAATAAAATTTTATTAAATGGCAGATAAAATTATGATACTTAAGAGCTTGTAATAAACAATATTTTATTGTTGTTTTGAAAATGGATTCTGGTAACAAACGCTTAAAGTAAGACATATATCATATTAACACGTTTATTTATAATATTTAAAGATAAAAAAGTTTTGTTTCCTTTATCATAATGAGGATGATAACGTTGATATGTATTTATAATAAGATAGATTGTATCACGTTGGTATTTTACTTATTTAATTTATTAAAAGGAGTGTAATTTCCTAAATAAATAAAATATACAAAAACAAATGCAATTTAAACAGAATAAGAAACTCTTGCACCGAAAATTCAAAGAAACGTACACCTAATAAAAACATATTACGAAAGAGAAAAAAAAGCGAACTTAACTGAAAGCTTAAAAACTTTTGTCTAAACTAATATTGAAAGATAATTTTCGGAACGTAAAAGCAAAAATTTTACAGCGAAAGAAGTCAGTTCTTCCTGTATCTCAAGCAAAACAGAGCTAAAAGTTTTTTTCTTTCTGAAAGTTACCAAGAACTGTTGAGTCTTTACTCAAATGCCCTTCCCCCATTCGCACACAGTGACATTTCAAATTGGTGAATCGGTGCTTGTGTGACAAAAAGTTTTTCAAATATTTGCGTATTTTAGATCAACAATAAAGGCAATGATAAAGTCAAATAATTTCATTTAAATCTATAAATTACAATCATCTTTTGAACTAGAATTTTTTTTCTAGAATTTTTTCATTTCAATTGAGACACTTTTGTCATATATTTTTTAAGATTATAAATTTCTCAAAATATTTTAAACAGTTAATATATATAAAAATAATAATGATACATTGTTTAAAATTTTATAAATTTGCAATGTCTGCAAATGATATTAAATATTACTTACAGTAAAAATAAAATAAAGCATGACTATACGATATTTATATTAATGTTATGTAAAAAAGAACTTATATACAAATAAATGAGTTTATTAAGTTATTTCATTAAAATTTTTATGTAAAGCATATTTTTTGTAATTTTAAAAATTATCCATATCTTGCATTTACTTATTTATAATAGATTCCAAACAACATATTTATTTATTTAAAACATATTAGAGATGAAATGATTTCTTTTTTTCTATTGATTATTAATTCGACAAATCCCCAAAAAATCTTTTAAATTCACACTAAACCAGGTTTCACTTTTATGCAAGGTGGCTGAGAACTAAAATAATCATCTTTATGTACCAGTATGTTCAGATGTTTATATGTTGACATTTCTATTATATATATTACAATTATCATATTTTTGTAGATGTTTAAATCTTTAATTGATATTGCCAAAGTTTAATAACTTTTTTATATAAATTTAACTGTTTTTTTTAAATATACATACAAAATTATATACTGGATAAATATATAAAATAATTACTGCTGTATAAATGTTGATATTTAGTATTACACAAAGCGTACTCCAATTTACTCGATAAGAAAAAAACGCACATTCGTTTATTTATTTCTGATAAATATTATTTAAGGATATCAGTATCCCGATATATGAGTTGAAAAAGAAGATCAACTAAATCAGTTCAGCCATCGGTCAAATTGGTTGACTAGCGATTTGAGTTTTACAGAAAATAATCTGTAATTTTTTAAGAACTTGCGACGTCATATGGTGGGCAAAAGGGTCGGTTTTCATCAACTCTACTCAGTAGGTAACTTATTAAATGAGAACAGTAAGAATCTTCTACATACCATAGCGCCTCCACTCTTGGCACTTTCTTGCGGAGTTTTCAATATTCGTCACGCCACGGTATATTCTCAAAAGAATATGTAGACGTGGTAGATGGTAGTGAGTAAGGCAATTGATATAAATATTGTAAAAAATATAATAGAAAATCCATTTCATCTAATTTTTTCGTTTATAAAACTTACTTTTTTATGTATGTGTTATATTTGTTAACCTTTTCACGAGTGAGTTTTTGAATTACGGTTTCGCAATTGGGCGAAAGTTTTTTTCAATAATCTAGCTTTAAATTTGAATATTTTTAAATGTATGCAATACTATTGTTGTATAATGTTTATTTGATGCGTAAATAATATACACAAGTATTTCATTGCTTGGTGTTTGATGAACATACACTCGTACGTCTATACTTCTTAAAAGCGAATTCTTAGCAGACGCATATGTGCGTCCACATTACTGGACGAGTTAAGTATATTTATGTACTTTAACAAATTTAATTATAGTTGTATTATAGAATATACATATATAAATATTTAGTTATACATATGAGAAAATATACGAGTAGAAACAAAAGATTATATAAATGAAAGGTGTGGTGTAGAAAGTTGGTAACCCACACATAGGCAGAGTTAATTTTTATTCGATTTTTACCTTATTTATTAACCATTTCACACTTCCTCGTTCAAATTATTATTTTTTTAAATCCATATGTGCCTAAAATTAATTTTGTTATATTAATTTACTTTTTCAGTATATTTTTAATAGGTAAGGAGCTTCCAACTGCGATTATTACAGAACTGTCTTATTGTAGGCTACCAGATTTGTACACCACACGCCTCAAACATCAGCGACATTGATATTTTTCAGTGGGTTTCATAACAATATCTGTTATGTAAATTATTTCAATATAAAGCTTTTGAGTATTACTTTACAATGCGCACAAACAGTGGGCCGAATTTGTGCAACTTTCTGTAACTTATTCATATTGCACTTGCGCAAATTGAAAAAGTTTCCGTTCGGCTTGGCCCAATTGTGTTGTTTTGCAATGAAACTTTCTTTTGTTATTACCTGACTTCGTCTTGTGTAACAGTTTAGATATACCATAGTTTTAAAAAAGATAACAATCAATGATCTTCATATTTCACATCACTTTTATTTGGAATGTATCATACACAATACTATCATTATACGTAGTAATATTGACCATTAAATCACTGCGATTTTGTTTATATAAGATAAAAAAAAATATTTTTCTAGCATTTATCTTTAAAAATACGAATATATTTATTAAATCAGCTTAAAAAGTTAAAACTTACTGACATTTTTTTCATTTAATAATAATTTTTCTACCATCATATTCACGATGATGACTATTTGTTTCGATGAACACTACAAATACTTTAATTTATTGAAATTACTGTTAAAAACTTAACAAGACATAATTTTCCTACATCTTTAACGTAAAATCAGCTTTTAAGTAAAAAAAAATCTTCTTAATAGTAACTTTGTAACGTATAAAGATTAAATAAATTGCAATTGTAATATATCAATTACCAACTTATTTCAAATGAATATACAATATATATTTCCTCGTTAAGCTAGTAGATAGCGCGTACGACTAGCAAGCAGGGATCACGGGTTCAAGGTCGTATTTTTTTTTTTTAAAAATTCTGTATTGTAACCACAACACGAAGTCAAAATAGTTGAGCTATTAATTGGCACTTATTACTCGTAAAAAAAGTCGAAACAATCTTTACATTGTGAAGATTCATATGTATTGTTTTGGAGCGGATAGGGTATGGTAAGAACTTCAATGTCAAAAGTTAGTTGGTTACAAATAAAAATTAATCATCTTTATAAGTTAATTAGCAATTCGTTTTGACTAGCATGAGTTGCAACATTAATACATAAATTATTATAGAAGAGTTAAGTGCCTAAGAAATCAATGAATTTATTTTAGAAATCAATTTATTGAGCATCCAGAGTAGATTATTTTTAAGTAACGTTACACATTAACAGTGACGGAATTTGGTATTTTCTGTAATTTTTACTCTTTTATTTACTGTTATACTGCATGTATGTACATATTGATTTTTATGTTGGTGAAAAATCTCTTTAGAGAAATAATGTATTGTAGATTAAGATTTGTTTATGCAGGGCAGGCGATAATATTTTGTTTTCTTTTATTATATTCGATGATGTTTTTTCATTTTATTTTATTAAATATCAAACCGTATAAATTATTAGTTGTTTATATATGTTATTTTAGAAAAAATAATATAAACCTTATTTGTTTGTAATATCTATTGATTTTGAGTAACGTTGTTTTAAATAGCATTGATCAGTGAATTACTCTCACAAAACTATTTTTTTCAAGCTATTTGAATAAAATCTATAGTGATGTAAAGTATTATATTAATTTATTGCCACGCTTAAAAATAGGTGCAGATTAAAATATATGCAATGATTGGACAATTCAAATACAAAACAACATTCCTTTTGACTATTTATGAGTACCAAATATTTTTTTCATCGCGATATCTTTTGTGTCACTTATTGTTTTTCTTAAGTTTCTATACACTTAAGAATATAATATATACTTTCGCTTCCAATGATTGATGGATATTTGGGTAAACTATTTTTAGTAAATTTAAGACTCGTATATTTTTAAATACAAGAGAAAAATATATCATATAGTTTTAATTGTAATCAAATGACAATTATGGTCGAATTTGAAAAATTTCAGGAAGTATGTAATGCTACAGGAAAATTATTTGCAAGTCTCTTTAAAGCTTGTGAATTGTTGAGAAGTGGGTAAACGGCATTGCATATGATCTTACTCTTTACTCGTTAGCCTAGAATCTAAGGTACTTCGAATAGGGATTATGGCGCTATTTTCGTTAGCTGAAACCATTTCGCGAGTATATCCGAAGCTATTCTGCGGCCACCCGCTAAAACTTTCGGTTCACTACGCTAACCGATATCATTAGCGTTGCTCTTTCATATCCACTAAGTAAGACGGTGCATTTGTGCCAGGAGCAGATCCAGTTATCCCAATAGTATATCACATAATTAACAATTAAATTTAATGTACAATAATAAAAAAAAATACATTTACTTGTAATTTAAGACGGTGTTCATGATACTGATATATTAAAATATTAATTCAGTTTTCTCTAATTTTAATACGTCAATTCTAAAATAAATAAGAAAAAGATAATAACTACTTCAGTATTTTATTTATTGTTTTAAAAATTTGAGTAAAAATACTGATTTTAATGGAATGACGACCTTT